>CM061534.1:141867803-141970893 GCA_030545055.2 Neoaliturus tenellus
AATGTTAAAGATGGTTCGGCACCATCAGATGGTGCAACAGTGGGTCAAATGAAGGAAACTTTAAAGCAAGAAACATCTGGATTTGTAAAACAGGATCAAGTAGTATCACGGTCGGGTGATGTGTTTGTACAAGGAAATGAAAAGTTTATTTTACTTGAACAAAAAAATAATGTTTGGGATTGCAAAGACATGAAATTATCAAATGCGCATTTAGCTACAGATGCTCATGATGTTCCGATTTTATCACAAGTTTTACATACTAATCCAAACAATTATCATAGAAGTTGGTTGGGTACAAATAGAAGAATAATTGACATATTTCCAGGTATCGATGATTACGATTGTGTTGTAGTAAAACAATCTTTAATATTAGACAAACCAAAAGGTAGTACTTTCAATGCGAAAAATAAGAAAATAGGTAATTTGGCACAAGGAACAGATCCAAAGGATGCTGCAACTGTAGGACAAACATTACAATATGATAGTGCAAATCAAGAGTTTATTTATAATACCAAAAGATTTAAATTAATGGATGTAAATGATTATCAAAATATATTAATTGCAGATCCAAATTCATTTAGCGGATTTAGAAAATTGTCTGGTGAGGAATTTATTCATAAAAATCATGTATTTAGAAATGAAGCAGACAGATCATTAATTAGTACAGATTTAAAATATTTTAAATGTCCCGGGAATGATGCAAATGTAACTGATGAAGACTAAGAATTTGTATAAAAACTGATATGGGTTAGAAATCGGGACTAATATTATAAAAATGGGTAACACTCTAGAATGTTATTCAGTTGCACCATGAGTGTTGACAAGTTCGGACGGTATTCATCGGATGGATTATATTACTTTAATACTTTAAAAAGAGGTGTTGGATTACCACAAACACCTGATGGAGATTATGATATTAGTAATAAACGGTTAAAAAACATTAATGATCCCACAGATGAAAATGATGCAATAAATTTAAAAGTATTAAAAAAAGAGATAGTACCAACACTGAAATTAGATAAAAACACATATAACGCGGGTAATCATAGAATTTCCAACGTTGGTAAGCCAAATCAAAACGCTGATGCAATAAACAGAGGTTATTTATCATCGGAATTAAAGAATACGTTAAAATTTAATGGAAAAACGTATAATGCTGAAAATTGGCGTATATCCAACGTAGCAGACCCTGTAGATGAAAAAGACAGCATAAATAGACGCTATTTACATTCTATAATACCTGAAAAGACAAAAGATGGGTTTTCTTTTTATAAATTTGTTATTAACGATATAGGTTATCCAAAAAATGAAAATGATGCTGTAAATTTAAAATACATCAAAGATCATTGTATTACACGTGATGTAGGAGTTATTGACTGTCTTGGTAATTGTTTAGCGAATGTAAAAGATGGTTTTGCACCATCAGATGGTGCAACGGTGGGTCAAATGAAGGAAACTTTAAAACAAGAAACCTCCGGTTTTGTGAAACAAAACCAAGTAGTAACACGTCAAGGAGATGTATTTGTACAAGGAAATAAAAAGTTTACTTTACTTGAAGAAAACAATTATGTTTGGGATGGTAAAGGAAAGTTATTGACAAATTTAGGTATTGGTGAAAAGCCTGGTGATGCTGTTACTTATGAACAGATAATACAATTAGAGCCAACTGGAAAAAAATGGTGGAATTGTGATAACAAACGATTAACAAATGTTGCAGACCCTGATTATGCCGATAACGCTGTAACTGTTAATTTTCTTGTTAAAGTAATAGGTAATTTATTATTTGATATGCATAATTATATTGTAGCAGGACAACATAAACCTATTGACGAAAAAATGAGAAATACATGGATTAAACAAGAAATTCTTTATAAATATTTTTTTAATCATAACACACAAAAGTTTAGATCATCAGATTGGGGTACTTTTGATATTTAACTAAATAACACCATATATTACATCATTTATGTGCAACCTGTCATAGAGGTAACACATGGGTTACGCTTTTCAAATATAAAAGACAATCATGGCGTTTCATTACACCAGTCCATATCGAGACACTATACGGAAAGGAGGCGGTATCACGTCCACAGCGGTTTCTCTGTTAAGTAAAGCTTTAAATCGTATTCCAGTAGGATCTATCGTAAACAGAGCAATAGACGCTTTACCATACGAATTTCACATACCGGGAGGTTATCAGTATTGCGGACCAGGAACTAAATTAAAAAAACGACTGGAAAGAGGTGATCCAGGCATAAATAAGTTAGATCAGGCTTGTAAAGAACACGATATCGCATATTCCACGTTTACCGATTCAAAAAATAGGTCAATCGCTGATAAAAAGCTAGCGAATATAGCTTGGCAACGAGTAAAGTCTAGTGACGCTAGTATTGCGGAAAAAGCAGCAGCTTTAGCGGTAACAGCAGGTATGAAGGCTAAAACAGCGGTAGGAGGTGGAAGAAGGAGGGGTAAGAATAAAAAAGGATCAACCAAGAGAAAACATGGTGGTAATATTAGACTAAAAAGACGTTCTCCGAGGAAAAATAATAAAAAACCGACAATATGGTCAATGGTAAAAAACGGGGCTGGTCTATACCTAAGACCGTATCGTGCATATTAAATAAAAGAAATCAATTGGTTATACCACATAAAGCGTTGACTAATGTTGAATTATTTAAATATATTTCCTGTTTAAAAATACCATTTTTCCGCGGAGTATTTATGAAAGACAGTTTACCAAAGAAAATATGGAAAAATGAGACTGGAATCGTAAATTTGGATAATACTGAAGGGTCCGGCACCCATTGGGTGTGTTATAAGAAACTAAATAGTAATGTATATTATTTTGATAGTTTTGGAAATTTGCCACCACCTAAAGAACTTGAACATTACTTTAAATCTGCTAAAAACATATATTACAACTATAAAAGAGAACAACCTGATAATACTTCAATATGCGGCCATTTATGTTTGGAATTCCTAGCTAAAAGTATCAGTCACTATTGAGATGTCTTCCTATACGGTATCATTAACAGGAAAATCGTCCACTTTACGAAGTATCCTTTTTCCAGCGTTACGCTTGCAAAAAGGAAGATTTTGGGAGGCAGCACTGTTGGATTTTACAACTTACAACTCTATTCCCAATGTTACGGAAGGTAAAAATAACTTATTGCATTATTATAAAGGAAAAGATGCCAGTGGTAAGTTAACAGACTTAGAAGAGTGCAGTTTACCCACAGGTTCTTATGAAATTGATCATATTAATGAATTTTTGCAAAATAAAATGGGAAAAGACAATATATCGCTAAAAGGTAATAATAATACAATGAAAGCTGAGCTTACTTCAAAATATTATATAGATTTCACTAAGCCAAACTCAATTGGTGATTTATTAGGATTTCCCAAAGATGGAGCAGTTTTAGAACCAAATAAAACACATTCCGGTAAACAAACTGTAACAATATTAAAAGTCAATAGTATAGACATAACTTGTAACATTATACAAGGAGCTTACAGAGATGGAGCAAATACTCATATAATACATACTTTTTACCCCAGTGTACCACCTGGATTTACAATTGTTGAAAAGCCGCAAAACCTGGTATATCTACCTTTGAACACCACTTTCATTTCAGACATCGTGTTGAACGTATTGGATCAAGACGGTAACTTGATAGATTTCCGAGAAGAGCCTATTACGGTTAGATTACATTAAAATCAACACTTTAATACAAAATCATGGGTTTAACATTTAAAAGCGAACAACCTACGGGAACCCGCATTAGTAGCTCTTCAGCTGTGGAGGAGTTAACACGCGAGAACATTCGTTTCTTAGAGAGAATTGGATTAAAAGTAACCGATAATGGATATACTGGATATAGCTCAGGGTCCAACATTCGACGAAACCCTATGGGAAAAAGAATATCACACCCACAACCCTTACACTTCATCAAAATTAAACAATAACGATGAAATTCGTATTCCCATACAAAATCAAGACATTTACACACTACCATGTGAAAGTTACTTGTATATTGAAGGAAAAGTTACTAAAAAGGACGGTACTACTACTGGTACAACAGTTCCATTTATAAATAATCCCATGGCTTTCCTGTTTGATGAAATTAGATATGAAATATCAGGTGTAACAGTTGATTCTACTAAAAAAGTAGGTATTGCAACAACTTTAAAGGGATTAACATCTATATCACCTAATGAAACCAATTTAATACAACCTGCAGGATGGGTTTTACCTGCAAAAGACACAATCACTCCAGATACAAATGGAAATTTTGATTTTCATATTCCGTTACGTTTGTTGCTTGGTTTTGCTGAAGATTATAGGAAAATAATATTAAACGTTAAACAAGAATTAGTTTTGTTGAGATCTTCAAACGATAAAGATATTATTAAAGCTCCAGACGGTACAACAGATGCAACTTTAGAATGGAAATTAACATTAGACAAAATTGTATGGAGAGTTCCACATGTAAAATTAGCTGACGAGCATAGAATGCTACTATTAAGAAAGTTAAAGGCTGATCGTGATATTGTAATTCCTTTTAGAAGTTGGGAATTTCATGAACATCCCAGCTTGCCAACTACGGATCGACACACTTGGACAGTTAAAACATCTAATTATGTGGAACGAGCCAGGTATATTATATTTGGTTTACAAACAGGCAGAAGAGACACCATCACCAAACATGCAGGCCAATTTGATCATTGCAACTTGAAAAATATTAAAGTTTATTTAAATTCACAATTTTTTTCCATACGATAATTTAAATGTGTCATTCGCTAATAAAAAGTACAGCATATTGTACGATATGTATGCAAGATTCCAAAGTTCATATTATGGTAAAACGAATGCACCTTTACTATCACCAGAAAAATACTTAGATGGTTACCCTATAGTTGTAATCGATTGTTCTAAACAAAATGAATCGGTAAAATCATCAAGTGTAGATATAAAAATAGAAATGGAATTCAACGCGCCTATATCGGCTAATACAACTGCATACTGTTTAATTCTACATGATAAAATCGTAACATACACACCTTTAACTGGAATTGTTAAAAATGTATTGTAAAAGACCGGTTTTCCTACATTCCAATGCATTCCGCGAGTATAAAAGCAGAGCGTTCAGCTCGCTCCTTATCAGTTTGTTGCCTGTTGTTGTATGGGTAGCATCTTATTCAATATGGCTTCTCCTAGTGGTACACAAGAAAATGTAGTAGATATTGAGAAGGAGATATCCGACTTTTTAGATCTTCAAGGTCAACCGGAGGGAGATGAACACAACGCTTGCGGACAACTCCACGCCAGTAATAATGTTGAGGAAAAAGGTAAAAGAAGAAAGAATGCACACAAGAGGAAAAGGGATATTGAAGATAATATTTCTCCTAACATATTAAGTGAGGTATTCTTACGAATATTTTACCCAATCTCTTCCAGTTTGGACAAAAGTGTTTTAATCGGTGTTATGAAATCTACAGATTATTCCCCTACTGTAATTTTAACTCATGGACCCAAAATGATTTTGTTTACGGACACTGCTTGGGAATCGTTTATGAAACACTTGCATCTGCTAGAATGCTATTTAAGTAGTAACATGTTTGGAAGAAAGACAAGAGTAGGCCTTTTGGATTCAAATGTGGAAATCGATATTGTTAAACATCGTGGTGATCATCAGTTGCGGTTTAGAGACACAACAAGACATGATAACAAGATTCAACTTAATCGAGAAGAGTTTTTTATTCTAACTTGTGCAACTGAACCAATAACGAGATACTTGAGACAACTGGTGTTTTCAAGTTCAATTATTAAAGATTATCTGGAAGACACTTTGGACAAACAACCGGACGCACCTATATTGTACGGACCTGTAGATACTTCTATATTCAATAGGGTTCCTCATGAAGTACAAATGTGGAGACAATTGGAAAAGTACGCTCAACTACATAAGAAATCAGTAAAACATGAAAAAGAGGAAGAAGAAGGAGGAGAAGAATCAAGTGTTAGTGATGAAAATGAAAACAAGGAAAATGTAAAGATGGAAACCTAAATGACAATTAACTACACAGCAATGGTTAATTTTTAAAACAATATCAAACACTTTGTGGGGTTAGGCCTACCGGGGACGGTGCCCACGTTAAATATACACCAACGCGCCAACAACTGTACGGCCGGGTATAAAAGTCGTACCTACCGTGGTGTGGAAATCAGTTGACCTTTGGACTTCGTCATGAGCAGACGAGTGATCTTCGCAATGGACAAGGAAGAAGAACAAGTAAAGTCCAAACCTGGTATAATTGAGTTCCAAGCGTTTCGGGGTAATGATGATAGATTTATCATAAAAGAACTTGTGTTTTTCGACATCAATACAAGTGTTCCTTATTCGTTTTTATTTAAACCACCATGTTCTTATTCATCTTTAACCAGTAAAGCCGCTACTACCAACAGATGGATTTCAAAACACTTCCATCATATCGATTGGTATGATGGTTTTACAAGTTACACGGACTTGTATCACATTATGCATCACTTTTCAGACAAGTTTACCAATATTTACACAAAGGGGCTGGAAAAGAAAAGATGGATCGAAGGATTTACTCATGTTCCGGTTAATGATGTGGATTTGGATAAAAACTACAAGTATACGATGGAAAATGTTTGTATTTGTACTAAAAGTCCAGAACATGAAAAAGATAGACATTGCGCTTTAAAAAACGCCTATAAACTCGCATCTTACCTTCAAAGTGGGGAAATGGGGAGTGGTGGGGTTATCGGGGGTTATATAAGTGAGGAGCAGACCGGGACCTGGCATGAGTATTACTCGAGATTCCGAGACGACAACATCTCCCAGCAAGAAGACGAAGAAGACGATCTATAACTTGACCATGGCATCTCACCAGTTCCTGCAAACTTTGGTTGAGCAGTTCAATGCTCACTCCAAATCTACCATACTACCCGTCAAGAAGTGTTCCGAACTTAAAGACGAGAAGCACTACATTATCCACGCCATGAAGAAGATGGAGACTACAGTTGGAGAGGCCATCTGCTGCAGTCTTAGCGAGGCACCATTCACTCCGGGGGATGAGCCCAAGTTCCAAGTCTACCTGCCGAAACGGTTCGTCCATCTCCTCCAGAACGAGGATCTGCGCTCCATCCAACCCGGCTGTCTCTACCTGGTTTCCCAAGGTTGCACGGGTAGCAATTCCACCGAGTTGACCATCCACATCGCCGACAAGCAGCAGTGTTAGATTTAAGTTTTACTGTTGTAAATATGTTATTGTAACGTTTTATAAATAAATAAACCATAAAAAACAAAAGACAAAAAATGCAACATATCAATATGTGAAGTTTGTCACATATTGATATGTTGCATTTTTTTTTTAAACTTCGCGGGTGACCTTGACCTTTGACCTTTGCATTTCACAGTTACCCCCACCACGCTACAAGTCAAACCTGTTTGAATGCAAACACCCCCACCACTTTTTCATATACCTCCAAGCGCTGTGCCTTGGCTTCATTTCTACTCCAGCAGCCAACCTAGCAACATCAGGATGTCTCTCAACGTAAGCTGTGCCAGCTATGAGGAGGTGACTATCAAAACACAACAGGAGCTGAACGATTTGTACAAGGAGTTGCAGCTAATGGTGGCAAGAGGCTACCGTATAAATGTGCAAGTCTACGCTTGCAATATACGGAACACCCGGCAGCCAAAGGAAGAGCCTGGACACTCATCGACAGCTTCCTCACCAACGTCCATGAAGACCGAGCCGGACAACTTGGATTACTTCAGCTGACTAGCAGTTGTATTTCTTGTTCTAACCATTGTAGAATATGTTTATTTTTTCATTATATTAAAGAAGTAAAAGAGCAAAAACACCTATCTTGTTACTGACATATTAGCTCAGTAACAAGATAGGTTTTTTTAAAACACAATTTGAATGACCTTGAAACTTCCCCCTCCACTGCTTTGCTACCCCCACCACTTCACTATTGGTGTACATGGCACATCACGATTAGAAACCTCATTCCATCTTCAACAGCCAAACCGACAACATCAACAATGGCAAACCTACCAACAGATGAAAGATGTCCTCACGCATGCTGCGACTTCATCCACGAGTTAGAGAAAAAGATGCAAGAGAGGGAGATAAGAAGAAAGCAGATCCACTCAGAAAATATTATGATAGTCAACGGCTATCTTTTATTGTTCGGCCTTATTATGGTTGTACTTTTCATACTATATGGTATAGTCACATGTGTCGGCAAGGTTGCAGAAGAAAACGCCCGCCACCATCAGTTGGAAAGTTTCAATGTTACTTTGTAGGTTTTCCTTTTTTTTTAAAACTCCGTTTGGATGACCTTGAAACTTCCCCCACCACTTCACCATGTTCCTGCATGAGTATCACATCACCCGTCATTCCTTGTTCGACAAGCAACCATGGCGGACAACACCATCAGCCAAGCTGACTCCACTACTGATGTTGGAACGACCTTGAACTTTCCCCTCCACTCCTTCCTTTTTTAAAACCCAATTTTAAATGATCTTGAAATTTCCCCCTCTACTTTTCGATAATGTTACAACTGACTGCAGCTCACCTCATTCCTTGCTTAGCTGCCATGGCGGAAAGAACTCTTTCTCAAGTTGACTCCACTACGGACGAAGCATTTCCCTTGCGGTGGACTGTTCATTTACAGGATGCGACAGAAGTGGAAGTCTTGTATCAAAAATTACTCAATGTATTAAACGGGAACCCTGGACCTCTTGAATGTAGAATGGATTTGAATTTTGATGCAACCAGGGTCGGCACAGAACCTTCAACTTCAAGCCAGCCTCAGCAACGAGATTTTACACATTTATACACTCCAATATCACCGGAAGGTGTAACTGTCTGCGAGGCTGACTCAACTACACGTTATGTTCAGCCGAAGCCTTGGGTGTTGATTATTAACAATGTGTACAAAGTGGAATTGGTATGTAATAGATTAAAGGAGTTGATGGTACAAGATCCAGGCCTGCGCTTTCAAATAGATATACATTTCATCTGGAGAGCACCTGCGCGGGGCTCTTCGTCTGACAGCTCTCCAAGTACGACGGACGAGGAGGACAACTAGTCATCTTTTTTAAAACTCCGTTTGAATGACCTTGACCTTTCCCCTCCACTGAGTTTATTTAAGGTGCACTCTCACTGACTACAGCATCATTTCATCGCGCACCTTCACCGCAGCAACATGGACAGTCAACTCAACTACTGTTGCGAACAGAAATGTTTTTCATGGCCAAATGACATTGATGTGGTGGATGGTCTGGCTTGTAGAACATGTGAAGCTTTTGGTCAGTGCATGTGTAAGTGCAAGTCTTGGAAGAAGCCGAAACCGAAGTTGAAGACATTCCATGTGTACCAAATGAGAGGGCATAAGTACACTTGCTGCCCTGAACGTTGCATTGAATTCAAACTAAAACAGCTAACTGGCTGCAAATTGTGCAACAATCATTTTGCAGGTTTTTGCAAACATTATTTAGGAGCGTGTCAATACAGATCAACTTGGCATACCGAAGCACTCACTATCAATGAAATCGCTATAGACTCACAAGAGTAGTCTTTCTACTCTTTGACTTTTTTTAAACTCCGTTTAAATGACCTTAAAATTTCCCCCACCACTTCCCCATATATCTAGAGTACGCAGGGCCCGGAGGTCAGTCGCTCGGCGGCTGTCGTAGGATGCACATCCGTGTTGTGCAGTCTGCTGTGCAGTTTTGATTTTAACCAGTTCAATGTCACCACACTTGAACTCTGGCGAAAACGTCAAGCTGTTAAACACAATCCTAAGCCCCAGGTTCACAGTCAACCTCAAGGTCATCACACTTTAACATGTAAATTTAAGGTAGCACCAAAACGGTGCTACCTGGCTTGACATTTTCAAGTTTCCCGAGGTCATCGCAGTTCCCCCACCACTTCCCATATACCTAGAGTGCGCGGGGCCGGACAGTCAGTCGCTCGGTGTCTGTCGTAGGGTGCACATCGCGGTTGTAGTACTGGTCTAAAGGGGGCTGCTGGCTCACTTCAAGGTCACCCGAGCGGTGTCACATGACGGTTTAGGCAGAGTCACGTTGCAAACTTGCAGTTTCCTCAGCACTTTTGCTGTTTCTCGTCTAATTTCGCTCCAAGTCGTCAAGGTCATGGGAACCGGACTGAAACTCGGAGCGTAGTGCGAGAAACAGCAAAAGTGCCAAAAAATTTTAGGTTTCAGCGTGACCTTGACCTTTGTGACATCGATGACGTCATTTTGGTGACGTAAGGGGTGATGATGTCATCAGCACGTCATTTCTGTGACGTCATGGGTGTGACGTCATCGAAATGACGTCATTAGTGATGACGTCATCGATTGCGTCATCGATGACGTCATCGATGACGTCATCGGTGAGGTCATTGACCTCGATGACGTCATCCCTCAGGTGACCTTGAAGTGAGCCAGCAGCCCCCTTTTTCCACTACTCAGGAGAGGTAAACGGTGGCACGGAGAGGCATGGGGTCACGGCGAGTGTGAGGGGAATGGGGGCACAGGGGTCCAGGTTGAAGTAGTTTGCAGTATTAATGGGCTTATGTTGTATTGCACTATTTTATTTACTTGAGTTACAAACTCATCATGGTTAAGGTTAAAACTATGTTTTACCACGTCCAGTTAGTATGATAGTGCGATAATTTTTCTTTTTTCCTTAAAATAGACCACTGTATTTTAATAAAGGGATATTATTGGTAAATTACTGATTTGATACTGTCGTAAAGGTTTGTCAAAGTTAGGAAATATTTTATAAGAAAATCCAAACATATAAATTCACACTACAGCTTGCGAAAAATACATTAAAACTTCAAGTAGGTGGTAAGTTGAAACCTATTTGTGGAGACAATATCACCATTTTGATTTTTACTGGCCTTTGCCCCTACAAGCCACCAGTTAATTATTTAAAATGAAGTTATAAGACATTTTCATGCTCGGTCGTTGTTGTTTATCGTAATAAATCCTGAATTATGGTTTGGAAATTATTCTTATGTTATTTTTATTGGAAAAACTCTTACGTCGCCAATATCTTCTAACCCGTTAGAAGTAGGGGTACAAATCAAATTTGTAAGAATCTGACAACAAATAAATAACGGAGTTAGAGCGATTTTTCTGTTAAAATGGCTTTAATTTGCATTAATTATGATGCAAAATAAATGTTTTTATGGAGATAATTGCGATAACTCAGTTATTTATTATTAGATAATTATAAACTTGGTACCAATGGTTAGATAATTTAATTTAACAATTTTTTGTGATGTGTAAAATTTTTAGAAAATTTGCCAATCTTGAGATATTTGAGTTTGAAAATTTAAAATAGCCGCCATTTTGAAAATATACAGATTCATTATAAAATTTATTTTGTTCTAAAAAATCTACATTGGAATGATAAAGATACGTACAAAAAATGAATTCAATACAACATCCGTTACGGAAATAAAAATTATTATGTGAAAAAACCAAATGGTGGCTAGCAGCTTAACGATGGATTTTAGACCCACATTTGTAAGATGTCTTTTTTTTATTGTATCGATGTTCAATAATCGATGCCATCGAGAATCGATGCAAGGAAAAAATACACAAAAGGGTTCCAAAGAGTTCCGGAACACCCTGTATAAAAGAGTAATACCACTCACTGACTCATCATGAAATCTCAGGAACTACCGATCGGATTTACTTGAAACATTGAACACGGGTTCGTCTTGCCTCGTAGGTGCTCACTAAGAAACGACTTTGCAAAATTCCTTCAGGGCTCCGCCCCACAGGCCTTCAAAATCTTAATACAATGTTATCCATATATCCAAATTTAAGTACAAATAATTAATAATCCTGTGGGTTTAGAATTTGGAGTGATGTCTTTGCTCATAGGTGCTCAATAAAAAAGTGTTTTGTACCTCTCCTTTAGGGCTTCGCCCCACAGAAGCTCACAACTACTGAATAGCCTACATGTTGAAATTTGACTTGGACGATTATCTTCGCTCATAGGTACTCTTTATTGAAGAATAAAAAAGTCTTAAAATTACATGGAAATTCTGAAGAAAACACCCCAACCATTGGTTGTTACATAAAAAATTGTATATAAAAAAAAATGTAAAATCCACTTACAAAAGATGGAAATAATATATTTTACTTTCTTAAAATATGTAATGATCCCCACCCATTTAAAGTTTTCTCAAAATTTCATAGTTTACGATATGCCAATGGTGGCACAGTTAAGTTGTTCGTCCTGTATATTAAAACGGCCAAGCAATTATATTTGGACCTTAATAAACACACCAAATTTTAACATCATTATATCAAAGTGGGATTAGTGGAAGTTTGAGATGAATTCGTGAAAAATAGATTGATTGATTAAACAATAACAAAGTATAAATTTAATTTTATTGTAATTTCTTTTCAATTTACATGAATGATAACTAATAAGTAAATAACCTCGCACCGAGCAAGGCTCTCCCGGTACTTTTATTAAAGTGTTAAGCGAAAGCCATTAAAACATGAGAAGGTCGCTTCAACCCTTCTACTAAACTAAGAGCAACCCTTTAATTGCAGCAGTAAATTAGCGAAATGTTCGACTCCGGCTGATAAGCCAGGCAGGAAAAGACGTAAAATATCATCGTTTAGAAGGGCTGAACGTGACGTCAGATAAGGGCGCTAGCAACTGCGCGACGAGCGGCGCGGCGGGGCGCAATTATAACTTGGGCGCGATGCCGCATGATCAACCTATTGATATGTAACGACAACGCTGCACTAACACTTGTATACATACACCCTTTAACATGTGCTGAAAGGAAATATGGAGGATTTCACTTTTTTAATCCTACTTGGTGAGTTGTTTGATTTTTCAAGAATAGAGAATAACATTAAGTTTTTACTCACTTAAATTTGTAAAACTTTTAATTAGTATTGAGTGAATTTGTATTTTATAGAAGCTTTTAAAACCTATGGCTATGAATATTAAAGTATTTGTCTGTTTGCAATGAGTTGTTAAGATATTTATACAAAATTGTAAAAAGTAAACCGTACACCCACGGTGCAATTCAATGTCCTTATTCTAAGAATGGAAAACACTGGAAAATACTAACTACATATGTATTGACGACCTCGTGAAACTTTTCATATTCTCTTATACATGGTACCCATTTAAACTAACAAGCTCCACAAATGAGCGTTTTTCTAAAAATTAATATGTATTAGAATATTCCAAGAGAGAAAATGCTGCTGCTGAAGAGATAAGGATTCCAAAGCGCCAATGGCTGGAAATTAAAATACCCCCCGTCGCAGCAGACCTGCGTACTCAGCGAATTTCCAAATTAGTAGTATTAATTTTGACCAGCTAAACTTGTAAACAAAATTTCATCACATGCTCATAAATAGGGAAATGAATTTCTAAGATAAATATAGGGAAAGAGTATGCAGGTATGCTGCCATGGGGGACACTAAAAGTAGGTTTTTAGCATAGAAAAAATTTATTTCGACCATATAAAGCCATATAGTAAGTTTCGTAAATATCTGTCCATAAATAAAAGAGTTTGCCTATTCTCCATATGATTAACATGGGAAAAGATTATGCAGGTTTGCTGCCATGATAAGTACAAAACCAAGGTTTTTTACCTTGAATGGATGAATCTCAACCAAATAAAGCTAAATACCAAGTTTCATCCAAAAATATTGGTTAATAAGTGAAATATTAACACATCCTTATTCTCCATAAGATTAACATTGGAGCCCCAAAAGACAATGTACTGTCTTTAGACTTTGTAATATCTCGGTAACCAATGGAGATAGAGCAAAGCTTCAAAATACTAAATTGTGTGTTTTTTTGAGCTAAATAAAATGGTCAAAATAAAAATTTAAAATTTTTAAAATTTACATATAAAAAATGCAAAAAACCCATTTTTGGGGTACAAAACCCCCCAAAACTACCCCTTCCGGTAGGTCGATATGTCTGGTTTTCGAACTCATCCGAATAAACGTAGGATTACACATCTCTACCAAATTTGGTGTCGATCGGACCATTTTTACGAGAGTTATCGTGTCTAGGGACACACACACACACATATATATATATATATATATATATATATATATATATATTAAAAATATTAATAAAGTAAACTGAGTATCCTTGTCAAACATTTTTTATCTAATTGCAACATGTTTCGGCACTAAGGCCATTTTCAAGCAAATAAAATAAAATAAAATAAGAATAACTTAAACTGGGACGAAACCTATACTGTATCAAACAATATAGAGTTAGTTAACAAAATAAAAGATCAAGTAATTCCTAAAAACTGTATATTCGTGTCCTTTGATATTAAAGACATGTATTCAAACATACCAACAAAAGAAACAATAAAAATCCTAAAAGAAGATCTTCAAAAAGGAGGAACACTACCTAAACATGAAATAGATGACGTCATCAGATTGACTAATAATTGTATCAAGCAAAGCTATTTCGAATATAATTCAGAATTTTACCAACAAGAAGATGGTCTTCCTATGGGTTCCCCCCTTTCAGGACTTCTTGCCGATATATTCATACATCATTTAGAAGTAAATAAAATCAATAATAAAGTAAACCCGTTTGAGTCAAAAATTAAATATTGGACTCGATACGTCGATGATGTTCTTTGTCTCTATGAAGGAAATGCCACTGAAAGTGAAAATTTACTAACCTATTTAAACTCCCTATCCAATTCAATCAAATTTACAAAGGAAAGTCAAGAAGACCAAATTAACTACCTAGATTTAACAATTGGAAAGAAAGAAAATAAACATACTTTCAAAATATTCAGGAAAGCAACTCAAACTGATCTTATCATACCCAAAGATTCCCACCACCCATGGAAATACAAAATGTCGGCATTTAGATCTATGATCAATCGGCTGATTAATATACCTATGAGCAAAGAAAACTTTGAAAATGAAAGAAATATTATTAAGTATTTAGCTCTAAAAAATGGATATAACAGCCAAATTATTGACAAGATGATAACGAATATAAAGAAAAAGAAGAATGAACAACGCCATCCACAAGAAGATAATGAAAAGAAATATATTAGTGTGCCATTTAATTCTAGCTTGAACAAAGCAGTCCGAAAAACCTTTGAAAAGACGAACTACCAAGTCAGTTATAGAACAGAAAGTAATGCATTCCACTTGATCGAAAAGAAAATAAAACTTCAAAAAGAGCAAGGAAATGAATATGAACAAGCAGGAATCTATAAACTTAAATGTTCAGACTGCAATAGTTTTTACATCGGACAAACGGGAAGATCTTTTAAATCAAGATTTCGTGAGCACATACAAGCACTAAAAAGCAACAATCTAACATCGATGAAATCAACTTTTGGAGACCATCTTCTCCATAAAAACCATAACTACCATAGTATGAAAGAAAATATGGAAATTATTGAATACTCCAAAAAAGGAAGAGAGATGGATTCCAAGGAACAATTCCATATATACAATGCTCAAAAAGACACCCCTCAGCTATTATTGAATGGCCAACTTCCTAACGAGAACCCGATATTTGACATTATAAGAAAAGAATTTAATACAAGATATATAAAATGTCAAAAAGTATGAATATTCCCAAAGTACTGGTTCATTTTGACAAATTTTCAAGAAGATAAATTTAACATATGATTATTTTATTTGTTTATCTAAATTGTATTAAGTTAAGATTTATTTTATTTTTAGTTTTATTTTATTTTATTTTATTTGCTTGAAAATGGCCCTTAGTGCCGAAACATGTTGCAATTAGATAAAAAATGTTTGACAAGGATACTCAGTTTACTTTATTAATATTTTTTAATATAATAGTAGTCCTTCAATGTGAACTGTTGCTTAATATATATATATATATATATATATATATATATATATATATATATATATATATATACATATATATATATATATAAATTTTAATGACTATTATTTTTGGTCTCTGGGCACCTCAAAACAAAAAAGTAACATGGTCCCGGCTTAGGTCTTACCATGAGACCTACGGTAATAGCTTATTCCCTATGGGAAATTCGCTAAAACAATATTATATTTATTATTATTAAGAATAAGATAAACCCATTAAAGGAAGCCAATCCAAACCAAAACTGAGCACCTAGTTCAGTAGATGAGAAAATCCGGATGGAAAATACTTTTGGGGCCCAATATTTTCTTAGCAAATAATGTTTAGCTAGATCTCCAGGTAATGTACAGATTGGCAAATAAGTTTAGTTTCTAATCCTGACCTGAGATTTAATGAGAATGGCTCCATTACAATAAAATTATTGATTCATAAGATGAGGGATAGTGACATTACATTGTAATGTCGGCAGAAAACGCTTTTTTGCGTTTCTTACGAAAATTGGTTAATGCGAATGAAGAAAAAGGGGTTTTTGGTGCATCATACTAGTCTGGAAAATGAAAAACAACACCCTACATTCAAAAAAGGATGGAGTAATGCGTTTATAAGATGATTGCCAAGATCTTTATGATAAGATTGCCATACACAGGGAGGCTAAAGGAAAACACGCAACGCAACACAACACTATTGCATTTAGTACGTACTGTATAATTTTTAAAACATGTCAGAAGACCTTGAAGAATACATAAGTGATGATCAACAAATATATCACAACACACTATCCCTAAAAGAATCCAACAAGGTGCAGAATTCCCAAATAATGAAGGAGCCCCAAACAAGAAGAAGCTGCGAAGGTAAGGGCGGGGGAACGAGTTTTAAAAGCGAGAGTAAAGTAGAAGCGTCGGGGGTGATGTGTGAGAATTGGGCCCCTCCCCCCCTCAAAAAGCTCCCGACCCAATTAATACGGCTTATCTGAGCAGAACGGCAGCGGGGAGAGCACTACAATAAATATTGTGGTGCAAGTAGGCCATTCGTATGCGGGGGCTCGGGATCCGTCAGTCAGGGGTTGATGAGCTCCCCCCCCCCAACCAAAGGCACAAAATCCCCCAGGAACACCCCCCCCCTCGCACAACGGTACAGACCTTGTCACCGACCCACCTTGCTCCGTCACTTTCCCCAAACCTTCAGCTGTTACTTTTTAGCACAACCCTCCACAGTGATGGGTTGATTACGTTTTTAATTAAGAAAAATTTACATTTTCTACCATTTGAGCATGGAATTCGTTTGGGGGAATCCGCCCTTGTGTAATTAACAGTGACGTGCAATTGTTACAAGTTGAATGCAATCGATTGTTTTGTCTTCACATGTAACCGATATAATTACTTTTCGCAATAAAAGTCTCATACAAATTCCCCGTCAAAACACAACTTGTTTTAAAAATCAGACATTTTTTCTTCGATAAAAATTTTTAATGCCCTACCAAACAATCTAAAAACAGCCACAAATATTAAAATCTTCTGAAGAGACCTAAAAAATTCTTGATTTCTAAGGAGTTTTATAGTGTTAGTGATTTTTACAAATTTAAAGAAATTGTTTAGTTGAGAGATTACCTTTTTTTGTTTTATTTATGTATGTTATGACAAAAATTGTAATGACTATTGTCAATGCTGTAAAAAGTCGATGACAATAAATTTTCTTGATTCTTGATTCAGGGTGTCTACTGATACCGGAATTACTGGAAATACTGGAATTATATTGGAATTCTATTTTCATACTGGAAATACTGGAATTGTACTGGAATTTCAAAATCGGTATTGAAATCATTCAAATTGAGAAAATCCTTAAGTTGTTGTTTTTAAAATGCATAAAATATAGATTTTGTCATTTGATCCGTACATTCCGATGTAAAAATGTTTCTCGTTTTGTTATTGTTGTTCAAGTATGTTTGCAAACCAAAATCAGAAAACTCGTAGTTCTGTCAAAATAATTAATTTAGCAATTAATAAATTAAACGTTTGTGTAATGATTGTGCTTGGAAAATTTTGTAAATTTTTTTTGTATTGAAAATTAATAAAAAATTAAATTAAGTTTTCTTTCTAAAATTTTATTCATGATGTGTGTAGGTATTTATTTTGCGTTTAGTATTATTCTATTTCACAGGACTGGGGAAAAGTGCTGTAATGTAATAGACAAACCGATGTAAAAATGAGAACCCAAACCGTCACTAGCCTTATCAGCTGGTACATGTTATTCTTATGGACATCAGATGGATTACGTCACCGGACTGACTCAAAAGCGGCATTTTCCAACATCAAAGGAATGAAACAGCCCTTCTTATGTTTATATGTTTTCCGCAGTCCTGCTATTCCATTAATCTTTTGCAGTTCACTGTACTTTTTTATTTTTTTGTATAAAAAAATATAATAAAGTGGGTTGTAATGAGGGCCACAAGGGGAGTTTAAAAGGCCTAGTGAATTTTTTTTGCTAAAATCGTTATCATTGGAACCTATTTATTAATCACAATTATAAGTATCTATGTATTAATATGCAAGCATATTTATTTTCCTCCTTTCTCAGCTTGTGTTTATCGTTAGGGAAATCCGCGCATACTGTTAGAAAGGTTCGTCCTGTTGATGAACAGAATACCATTATCTCACACATCTCATTATAATTCACATCGGCCTCCATAGGCTTTTAAAGTTTCAATGTTAATCTTATGGAAGAAGGGTAATTTATTAGGGTAAATAAATTAGAGTCCAAATCAGGCGAATTTGTTTGTAAAATTTTGACCAGTGATGATCCCTTAATACAAAAATCTATGTTAAATTTGTTTATATGTATAAAATTTTGTCATTGTTACTCCATATTCAGATTAATAGTTCGTGAGTGATACTAGAAGCTTTTGAAAAAATTTACTTTAAATACTGGAAATATACTTGAATTCCAAAATCAGATATCAGTAGACACCCTGAGATTCTATAAAAACGTAAATATAATTTTTATTTAAATTTTAAACAAAATCACCGTTTTGTGTCAGTAATTATACTAACCTTTACCCCCCTTCAAAATGCATAAAATCTAATGAATAAATCAACGAAAATTTAAAAAGTTTTCAAATATTTTTCTGTTTATAATGAATACACAAAATTTATTCTAAGCTTTTAAGATGACGAAGTAGGTTCAACCGAGAACATCAGGTTCTTAAAACCTATGTAAAGGATTCAGTTTTACTCTGACGGCAGCCAATAAAACTTAGCTCATTTGTCTTCATAATTTTTATCAATCAAAGCGCATTCCTTCATTATTTGCAAGTTAATTTAAATGATCAATAACCACATGATCAATAGAGTTAACAAAATTTTGGGTGCAAAAAGTTCAAAATTGTTAAATGAAATCATTTTTCATTTTTATTGGCAATTTCTATTTAATTTCCCTTATTTGATAACAATGCATAATCATAGTCGTTTAAAATTTAAATGTTGATAATCCTATACTATAATACGAGCAATGTCTGAAGTTATGTGTGTTCCTTGATCTCGAAATCTAGATGGTAGATTTTGCTTAAGATTTGGATTTAAGAGTGTTTTGTCAGAAAAATAAGTTAAGAAACAGCCTCAATCCCAGGAAAAATCAAATTTGGTCTAAATTTAAGTTTAAAAATCGTAATTTTTAACATTGTTCTTATGGGTTGCTATTTTGGTAATGAAATAACAACGAAAGGTGTAAAAAATAAAGGAATATTTATGTTAAGCAGTCTTTTTCAAACAGCTGTTAACTGTGAAGAGGTATAGTTTGTTGGTGGTGGAAATTTAATAGCCTTATTACAATGACACTATGAAAAAAGTGCACTTTAATTCATGAATTAAAACCAACCAGCAAAGCTCAGTTAACCTGGTAATTTTTAAAATATAACCTAATATCTTGTGCAAGGAGGATCTAAACCGCTTAAACCAAATTTTATATAAAATTCTACTAATATTGGGAATTTAAACCATGATAAATTTAACATTCACGAGATTTCTCAACTGCAAGAATTATTATTTATTTTAATGATACCGATTCGCTTATTCGCCTGTTTTGAAAAGTGTTTTTTGTTTTAATTTACATTAGTAGGTCCTTAAAATGCGCGAAGACAAGAATTGTTGTCATGATAGTTACGTATTTTGGGTTATGTTACTTCACTTTGGTCAATGACTTACCATAATAAATTAACACCATATAATGTATGTTAAAAACGAAAACGTACTGCTAAAACATTCGGCATATAATTCCCCTTTTTTATCATTCTTGTCCTTGCAAATACAACGTTTCGTTACAACTTCGTAGTATTCAAACACACGTATTACAAGAGGGAAAACCTGCAACGAAAGATATAATAAAATGATGGGAGGGTGAAGAGAGGGAGGGGGCGGACAACCCCTCCCAACAAATCCGGCAACATTTGACTAAATTTAACCCCAATATTTATGATACAATCCGATATGAAAAAATTGCAATGGAGCCAATAAACTACCCCCACCCCCCGACGGCTGACCGGCGGACCACGGGGACTGTGATGATCGGACGATTGAGTCCCGCCAGCCGGGGATAACAGCTGATGTTTTATAACAGCTGTTTTATAAAACCATTTGCGCCAGCTGGCTCACGTGGCCTGATTTAATGGCAGGGAGTGTGTTTTCGCAACAATGTTTAGAACAAAGCTTTTAAGTATTTAGTAGTAATTTATTGCAATGTACTAGGCATATTAAAGTTATCGAAAAAATAATAACAGTTCATCGAACTGACAGTTAAACTTATATTTAATGTAGTAGAGATTACCGATCAAAATCAAAGAACCTGGCCTTGATAAACATTCCATTCTGTTAGAATTTAAATTATATATTTTTTAATCTTTGTGATTGAATTTTTAATTTCATCTTGAAAAAATTATATAATTAATTCTTTTTAATATATTTGAAAAAAGGTGAAACTCATTTTAAAAATGAGTTATAATATTTAAAATAATCCACTGTTACTTGAATTTGTTATAGGCTTACATGTTCAAGATCGTATTGTCAAAAGTCAAATAGAAATTGTTTCCTTTCAATCACATTAATTGTAAACCTTAGAATGAAGTGGCTCTAGTATTATTATTTAACTAATAATATAACTTGTGTGTTTACAATGAGAAATAAAAGTGTCAAAGCACATTCAATGAGTATATAGTATAGTAATAATAATTCGTAGGGTTTTCAACTACGTTGTACGATTTTATTATTTATTTATTTCGTATACGATTTACTCCATTTTACATAATGATTTAATTTTATAAAGTATAATTGTGATGGTCAAAATTGTAGTTCGGATCCCACGTTATAGGTCCCTAGATACTATTGGCTGTTGGGCTATGAATTAACAGTCCTGTCTAAGGAGAATGTCGGCCTTGGTCAGTAACAAGACTACAAGATCATCCTACACTCATCTCTCATTCATACTTGGCTTTGAACTACCTATTGAGTTAGGTCGCCATTTCAGTAAAAGTGTTATCAAAACTCATAATCGTATTTTTTTTCTTTTTTACAGGAAAAAAATTATTGTATTATCCAATAGGTAAAATTAAACTTGGTTTAGTTGGCTTGTACCATTGACTATGTACACTAACTTGTACTTTATGAAAAGAACCAAAAACACCAATATTAGATAATATTGAATATCCATTGATTTATTTTAAAGTGCATTTTTTCAGTAACTGATTATGCACGTTTAAAAATCCAATCCTCGTGCCTGCTTATCTACAGGACAAAGTTCCACGAAAGTACGGATTTCCCCTATGATGCCCTAAAGGAGGACAAGTTTTGTGCTTTCCTATTAATCTATAGATAGATTTTGTTATAATATTATCATTCATAACACACGGCTGGTAAAAAAGTTTTGAACAACTTCAAAGGAATATAAATGTATGGATGTATAAATGTATGCAGTATAAACATAAAATATTAATTAATTTTAAAGATATTACTTAGTTTTTAATATTATTAGTTACTCGCACACTGTAGTATTCTTTTTGACTTAAGAATCTTTGGTGTTTTGGAGTTTTCCCAATGTTATTCGTACGTAAAGTCGTACACAAACTCAAGCCGATCGCTCTTCAAATTAAAATGTAAGAAATTAGTTCTATTACCCCTTCATAAATAAATATTGTATTTGGTGAAATAAAACCAACAAGACTTATGTGTCAGAAAGTGTAGTATTGGTTATGTTGTTTGCTATTTGTGGTGCGTGACATCGATGTCCCATCTTTGGCTTACTCTTGTGAGTTTATTTATTTATTATTGTTATTTATTATTACTGAACTCAAGCAGTAATTTATACAATGTACACAAGACTAACAGCAAATGCAACATAATAATTGCTAACCAATAAACTAAGAAACTCTCAATACACATTTATTCAGTTGAATTTAAGTAATTTTAACCCTACTGTTTTACATAAATTTTGCATCATGAGTTTGTCATTATAGAATGTATTTAGAGCAAAGAGAGTATTTTTATTTATGGATATTCAATGACAGGCTTTTATGGCGTAGGCCTCGGCTTCTTAAATGAATAATGCTACTTGTTAATTTAATGACGAACTTATCAATTTATTGGTTATTATAAGTGCTAAAGTGATTATCATTATGATTGTATACTATTTTTGTTTTAGCTAAAATCGTTAAGTAAAATAATTAAGGAATTTATACAGTGTCAGGAATTTTCTTTTTGTATGTTTATGGTATCTTAAGACATACTCCAGGAAAAAATATGAAATTCGCAATGAAAAACATGAAAAGAAATGAGCAGACAGCCCGATATTAGCAAAAATAAGACCTTGAAATTATTATTGTTTTAAAATAAAAATACCATTCAATGCAGTAAACCAAGTAAAAAAATGTAGACTAGAGTGGAAACCTTAAGTATAGCTTAAAATTAAATTCAAATTTTCATAATACAACAGATTTTAACATATTTACTTTTTTTTAGCTCCAGCTTGCAGGAGATTACTGAAGAAAACGTTAAAATGAGTAATTATCATGAACCATGTCATGCTTAAAGGTCAAAAAGGTTAAGTGGTTTCTCAAACTTTATAAAATTTCTTTAGAATATGTATACTGTATAGAAGACTTCAGTATAATTCGACCAACTCTTGTTACTTTCCACTTGGATTTTGGTTTGAATCTTGCCCTATCGGGTGTTTCCTCATTGTGACTCAAGATGACTGTAGTGCCAGGTAAGCTACATCCCATAATGCATCCCATAATGGTGTCAGTTTCTGTGACATCCGTGGATGTCGCCACAGAGTTTTTGTTGGTTAAAAAGTGTTATAAAACCAACATTTTACCCTTTGTTACCTGCAAGTGTTGCCAACGCTGCAGGAAACAACAATCGTTCTCGGTTGTGTTGGAGATGTTTTGTCTTAACTATTACTAAAATTATAATTTTAAAGCAAACTAGGGTAGAATTTTTGGTTTTAGATTGACCTTGATTGATAACTGTTAATTTGGTAATTACCTAATGGTTTGTTATTAACTAGAAATCCAAATGTAAAATAGAGTAATATGGTGTTGTTACGATAAATATCATACCCGTGGCAAGACTGCTTAATTCTCTTTTTTAATCAGCTGCGTGATGGTAAATATTATAACTCAACTAGACTTCCGTTTTAGTTTAGACGCTTCATATCCGGAACACAAAAAATCGCTATTCAGCTGACCTTAGAAAGAAGTTATGCGTTTTCCTCTACAGACCTTGATTGTGACTGGCCTATACTAGGACAGAGTCAGTGTCCCTCCTGTAGCCCCCGGTGTGACGACCACCCGTGGCCCGTGGCAGGTGAGGCGCGGGCGGCGTAGGGCGCGGGTGACGAGGAGGCGCCACGGACGCCGCGACGCCGCCCCGCGCAGGGGAGGGGCCTCATTGACGTCACCGATCAGTCAAACAATGCTCACTGCTGCAGACACACCTTAGTAGCTTGGACACACCACCTCGCCGATGATAACAAAGAGGAGACCTGTATAGAGGTGTGCCTGGCAGTTCCGGAACGAGAACCGTTCCGACCGTTCTGTACCACCTGCAGAACGTGTTCTTTTAATAGTTCTCGTTCCGGGTTCGTTCCGAGTACGATATTAGCACGGGTGTTCTCTAAGGTGCCTCGTTCTCTGTGGTTTTACGTTCTACAGTGCGTGGCGCATTATATTGAATGTTTTCCATTGAAAGGTCTTTGTTCCGGAACGAAAAAAGAGTTCTTTACAAGTTTTTAGGATTAAAAAAATTGGGAGTGTGAATTTTCAAATTTTAAATTTATCCAACACACCAAATTTTCTTTCAATTTTACTTTGATTAAAACTGACTGATTTTAATTTGTACGGTGTATTGAATGTATTGAATTACATAAAATATATTAAATATAATAAATTTGAGGTTGAGTGAGGTAAAATAAAACTGTTATTTTTTTATATCAATTTAATGTGTACAACTCAAGAAAAATCATGTTAATACATCAAGGAAACAAATTTTTAATGTAAAAAAATTAATTGATTAGGCCTAATAGAAAAAAGAAAAATTCATTCTCACTTCATCAACGCTTACATTGTTATTTTATCAAGAAAATAGCACTACAGTATTTCTTTTCATTTCATTGAATGGAATTGTCAATCAAATAAAATACCGTAATTGAAATTGATACAAGTAAATACTATCATAAACTAACACATATAATATACAGAAACGTCCTGTTCAAATACTAGCAATCGTATCACGAGGAAGATTGATTTGTTCTCACAAGAACGAGAACAATTTTGGAAAGAAAAAAACTAATTTCGTTTCCACAAAAACTAGAACGACTTGGGAACGAAGAACGTATTTGCAGCACAGTTTGAACCGTTCCCGAACGTTCCGGGACGAGAACGGAACGATGTAACAGTTCCCGTTCTTTTGGCACACCTCTAGACCTGTAGTATAAATCACGCCACATAAGTTGACGAATGGCCAGACACAGCTGGGTTGGGTGAGGGGAGGAGAGTGGGTACTTTTCCGAAAACATTGAGCTTACGTTACATGCAGTTTTTTATAGAACAGCTGATTATCCAATCATTTTAACTGAATAGTAGTGAAAATTCATTCGTCAAGTTACGTGGCGAGGGTTATAGGAAAATGGTACGGGACATTCCCCAAAGTTTACGCGGTATATATTATACTTTACAAAAATCAAAACCAATTAATTATAGTATGTCGGTTTAAATAGTTCTGATTTTATTAGTCGGTTTAAATAGTCGGTTTAAAATTAGAAGTCTGTTTTTATTTAGCCATACGGTATGGTTTCATCCTCAACATTAATATTTCAAGTGGAATTTTATTGAAGATTTTCAAAATCATTGAACAATCTGGTTGTCTTTGGCTTTTTTGTATTTTCCAACTAAGAATTACGGACAATCGTCACTCTGGTATTTTGTTCAGTATGCCCAAGGACAATTTTTCACTACAAACTTAAGTTTGGTAATACACATTTTTTACTTTAGGCCTATTTGGTAGTTAAATTATTAATCAATTCTAATTTTTATAACCCATAAATTACGACCAAAGTATTGTGTTACATAAATATTTAGTCATTGATAAAACTAATTGTAATGTATACTGTTCATATACTATACTCCTGCACGCACAGCATTGTTGCAGTGGGAGAATTATGCGAACAACTTGTCAAACGTCTTGCTGAATTAAGAAATTTTTAATGTTTTTTTTTTTATTTTTAATGTATTCCATATAGGCTAGCTGAACAATGATAATTGCATAGGTAAGGCGCGTTTATAAACAAGTACCAGGGGGACCGAATTTATGCTTCTGTAAAATTATCAATCTTATAATTTTCGTTCCTTAGACAAAGCTCGTTCTCTCTCGCTTATGCTTTCTTCTTTAAACGAGTTCGTTCGCTTCGCTCACTCGCTAGGTCAATAGGTGCACTTTAGTATAAATTTGTTGAACCACGGCTTAAATACTATAAAACACATATGTTTATATATTTAATTATCAGTTGATTTTTCTGTTCAATTTATTAGCTATAAAATGCCTCCATAAGGATAGTGAAAACTGGATTTTCCCAGCCATGGGACCAGCTCCAATCGATTTCTCGTGTTCAAGACCCCCATACTCTACTAAAAAATCTAAAATCCTTGGAGAGAAAAAAATTTTGCCTGTACAAAAATTGCTTGTTTTAGAGTATAAGATAAACAAAATTATAATTGAAAGTCATACAATTATTTAAAACCCGTTTTTTATTTGTTATTGAACCATCTGGGATATTATTTGTTTCATTACAATTTTAACAATTTTATTCATTCACCTTCATACTCTAAAACTAGCAATGTTTGCACGGGTAAACTTTTTTCGCTCCAAAGTTTTTTTGATTTTTTGTTGTTGTTGAATATGGGAGTTTTGGCCATGAGGAATCGATTGGAGCTGGTCCCATGTCTCTGAAAATCCGGTTTTCGTACTAAAGCCCTTCAAAGATTCTTAGATGTTATTCTTATGGAGATTTAATTTGAAAAAAAAAAAAAATCAGCTAATAACTGTAGATATAAACCAATGTATTACATCTTTAACCTGTATTTAAGGAAAATTATGCCAAAGTGCAGCACCATTCGGCCTGGAAGTTGAGCGAAGCGAACGAGCTCGTCTTAAAAAGGAAGAGGGAGAGTGAGCGAAGCGAACGAGCTTTGTGTGAGAACGAAAGTAATAACTATACCGAACTTAAGCTCGGTTCCCCTGGTACTAACATCATCTATCTGTTCAATGCTCAAAAATGTTTAAAACATTTCTGAAAAATTAATCACTAATCTTATGTTCACAAATCTGCCTTTTTCAAAACCCCTAAGTGACCAAACATTTAGTAAAATACCCCCGTCGCAGCAGACCTGCGTACTCAGCGAATTTCCAAATTAGTAGTGTTAATTATAACCAGATAAACCTGTGAACAAAAAATCATCACAAGCTCATAAATAGGGAAATAAATGTTTATCTCCTTATGATAAATGTATGGAAAGAGTATGCAGGTATGCTGCCATGGGGAACACTAAAAGTAGGTTTTTAGCATAAAAAAAATATTTTGACCATATGAAGTCATACACTAAATTTCATCAATATCTGTCAACTGCTAAAGGAGTTTGCCTATTCTCCATATGATTAACATGGGAAAAGAGTATGCAGGTTTGCTGCCATGATAAGCACAAAAACCAAGATTTTTTACCATAAATGGACGAATCTCAACCAAATGAAGCTGAATACCAAGTTTCATCCAAAAACATTTAAGAATAAGTGAAATATTAACACATCCTTATTCTCCATAAGATTAACATTGGAGCCTCAAAATACAACGTACTGTCTTTAGACTTTTTAATATCTCGGTAACCAATGGAGATAGAGCAAAGCTTCAAAATGCTAAATTGTGTGTTTTTTTTGAGCTAAATCCAATGGTCAAAATAAAAATCAGAAATTTTTTAAAATTACATATGAAAAATGCAAAAAACACATTTTTGGGGTACAAAACCCCCCAAAACTACCCCTTCCCATAGGTCGATATGTCTGGTTTACGAACTCATCCGAATAAACGTAGGATTACACATCTCTACCAAATTTGGTGTCGATTGGACCATTTTTACGAGAGTTATCGTGTCTAGGGACACATACATACATACATACATACATATATATATATATATATATATATATATATATATATATATAAATATATATATATATATATATATATATATATATATATAAATATATATAAATTTTAATGACTATTATTTTTGGTCTCTGGGCACCTAAAAACGAAAATCTAACATGGTCCCGGGCTTAGGTCTTACCATGGGACCTACGGTAATAGCTTATTCCCTATGGGAAATTCGCTAAAATGAGTTAAAATATACCATCTTTAATGATCGTCCCCTTTATGGCCCTTATACAAGGGCGTATTTAATGTGGCTTACGAAGAACAATGTAACGACTAAAGCATTTCTTTCCTCCAGACAGTTAAAGATAGTGTTATAAAACACTCTGAGGCAAAAAAATAGTAATTTAAAGTCAGTTTGTATACTATTATAATAAATAAATAAATTCTTTATTGCTGACAATACAAGTATTGCATAGCATGCGTCAACATTCATTTTGTAAAGAATTCAGCAAATTACGAGACATTCGAAATCGAGCAAAGTGCAGAATTTGATTTTGAAGTCAGTGGAATAAAAATAAATTTGGACGACCTTGACAAAATATTTGTCATTGGCGTCTACAAATCACCCAATGGCTGCAACGACTCTTTTTTCAAAAAACTAGAACATCTTTTAAACTTTTTATTTTCAAAGAAAAGTAAATTTATCATAATGGGGGATTTTAATATTGATGTTTTAGACCACACTCACCCTAAAACCCAGCGGTTTCTCGATGTCCTCAGATCTTTTAACCTAATCTGGTCCGTGAACACGCCAACTAGAGTTACAGCAACTTCGAGTACGGCCATCGACAATGTCATTACAAACATCCAAAATTCAGAAGTTTCCGTGATCAATGCGGCCATTTCTGACCACTTCGCACAGGAGGTGATTGTCATGAACCACCCTCCAGAGAAGAATTCTCCCGTTTTTTTTACCAAAAGGGCCACACAGCCCAGAAATGTCACTCTTCTAAATTACGCGCTTTCCAATGAAACTTGGCAGTGTTTGGATGAATTTAGAACAGTAGATGAAAAGTTTCAGGCCTTTGAATCTTGTTTTAACTTTCATCTAAATAATTGCTGCCCTTTTAAAAAATCAAAAATCAAATCCACATTTGAGAGAAATGCCTGGATCACCCCAGGTATTTTAAAATCACGTGAAAGACTTAAATTCTTGCATTCCATTTATATTTGAAGCCAGAATGAAAATTTTAAGAATTTTTATAGAAATTACAAAAAAATTTACAGGAAGGTAATCAGAGCTTCTAAAGCTTATGATGTTACTCACACGTTAAAAAATTCTGAGAACTTTTCAAAATCAGCCTGGAAAATAATTAATAACTCTTCAAAGTCAACAAAGGCCTCCAAACCAATTCAACTCGAAATCAATAGTAGAATCGTCGACAACCCTCAAGAAGTTGCCGACGAATTGAATAAATATTTTGCGTCTGTTGCATTACCAAATAATTCATTTAAAGGAACTCGTGTTGATTCCAAAATGATTGGAGGCCCCGTTTCATCAATGGCCTTATCTCCTGTGTGTGAGGCTGACGTGGCTCGCGTTATTGAGGAACTCAAAAAAAAATCATGTAACATCGACGGCAGGTCTGTGTGGTTGATCAAACGTTGCTACAGGCACATTTTGGCACCACTCACAAGATTAGTAAACTTGTCATTTCAAACTGGAGTTTTTCCTTGCCAACTCAAAATGGCGAAGGTGATTCCACTTTTCAAAAAGGACAACCCTCATCTCTCCAACAACTATCGCCCGATTTCAATTTTGCCAGTTTTCAGTAAGGTGTTTGAAAAGCTTTTCCTCGAAAGGCTTATGAAATACCTCGATCGTTTTCAAATTCTCTCATCACATCAATTTTGATTTAGGAAAAACTACTCCAAGATTGATGCAATCACAAATCTCATTGAAAAGATTGTCGATGGCCTCGAAAGGCGAGAACATGCGCTCAGCATATTTCTCGACCTTTCGAAAGCTTTTGACTGCGTGCACCATGAGACACTGTTGCACCAGTTGGAGAAGTACGGCATTCGGGGAGTGCCACTCAAGTGGATCACTTCTTACTTGGATAACAGAGTCCAATGTGTCCAAGTTGAAAATAAAACGTCTCAAAAAGTAAAGATGGCCCAAGGAGTTCCGCAAGGATCTATTTTGGGACCAGTTCTGGTTTTTGCTTTATGTTAATAACGTTGGTTCATCGATCCAGAATGGAGACGTGATCCAGTACGCAGATGACACGACCATCTGCGTAAAAGCCCCAACAAAACAAGAACTGGAAGTAAAATCATTCATTGATGTCAATTCATGCATCCAAAATTTTTTTGGAAATCAATCTGAAAGCAAACAATTCTAAATCAAACGTCATTTCATTTTGCCCCCGACAGCAGGAACAAGACCTGCCGCCTGCTGTCATGGTGGATGATGACCTCCTAGAGGAAACTAATTCCGCTAAGTTCCTAGGAATGCACCTCGATAGAGGGCTAACGTGGGAACAGCACGTCAACCATATTTGTGCCAGGGTTACTACAGATATTTATGCCTTACGTAACCTTGCAAAATTTTGTTCCAAGGACGTGCTATTAATGGCCTATTTTGGCCTAATCTACCCCCACTTTTCCTATGGAATAAGGCTCTGGGGTAGTTGTGCTAAATTGAGGCTAGATAGAGTCTTCTGATTGCAAAAAAAGACAATTAGAATCATATGCAAATTGCAAACAAGAGAATCTTGCAAGAACGCCTTCAGGGAGCTTGGACTGGTTACATTGCCCAGCCTCTATGTCCTGGAGGTAACACTGTACTGCAGGTATAAATGCTCACTTGTACAGGGCAGTCAGTTGCACCAGTACAATACTAGGGGCAGGGACAATTATCGACTCAGCCACCACAGAACTGTGGCGTTTGAGCATTTACCGTCACAGGCTGGAGTCAGATTTCTAAATAAGCTCCCTGAGGGTATCAAGCAATCTCAAAATCAAAATTAATTTAAAACTCGACTGAAACGCCTCTTGGTGTCTAAAGTTCTGTACTCTGTTGATGAGTTCATGATGAGCCGCTGGGATACTTAAATTCTAGGAGTTTACGCGAAAAAAAAATTTGGCACTGGTGTACTTAGCATCAAGACCAATGAAAATTTTATATTTCTTTGAACTTTTATTTCTTTGTATAGTTATTGACCTTTGCAATGCAATGTAAATTGTCGACTGCAATAAAGAATTTATTTATATTATTTATTTATATACATTTAGAATAAACACGCCCATAGTGTAAAAAAAACATATATAGGCTAGTTGAAAAAGTACCAGCCATAGATTACCATTGCAAATTAATAAAAGCACTCAAGCCGATGTCTCCATTGAGTTGTGGTTCATGAACTCCGAGTAGAACACGGAAGACGCTAAATAGCATCTTAATTTAGATTTGAATTTTGATTCCGAATTTCCATAATATTTGTAATAATCTATTTAATATTTTCATACGAGGCTCTAGACCGTGAGAGGTTTTATTTATAAAGTTCTCAAAACCCATAAAATCACTTATAATTTAATTTTTAATCATACAGTTCGCCTGTTATTCGCAAGGGAAACTTACATGTTATAGGAAAGACTGGCAGGTTATTATTGACTTTAGCATCAATCCATATAAACTGGTTTATTTGATGAATTTGCAAACCATAATGACCATAATATGAAACGATTCGCAGTGGTGTGCAAATAAAAATTGGAGTTACACTGTTTTAAATTCAAAATATTTTACTGGTTTTATATTTATTTTATATATATAGCTTAGACAAAATAAGTTGGTAAAACCCTTCACGTTATCTCCTGAAAAACAACAAAACCTTATATTGGTCCCTTAAATAAAGAGTTTCTTTTAAAACGCAACCCAACTATCAAGTAGAGTATATCAAGGTTTATAAATATAACAAGTTGACAGTCCCACATGATATCACTAAGGCCCAGTGTCCCAGTCGTAGCGTTACGATCTCCAGCGCCGCTGCTCGGCACGTCCCACATTGATGCTGCTCGGCGAGGTGACACACAATCAGCAGTCCTCGGGTAATGTCCGGCAAAGTCCTGGACGATGGCGCCGGATTCACCCTAACATAATCCACTCCTGATTCCCAACCGTTATACTTACTGCTCTCCTAATCGTTCAAACCGTTGTCAATTAGTTTACAATTTTAAACTGTATTATTTTATTGAAGAAGATATTACAGTCATAACAAAAGTGTTTTTTATAAAAATGTACTAAAATTCTAATGAAATGCATGCCCAGTATCCCTAGTTGAAAAAAATACTACCTTTTTAATGGATGCATTTGTATGTAATCTTAATATAGGCCATGGTTTTCCTCAATGGGCCAAACCCCTGGTTTTGTTCTAGATAAAATTTTTCACTAATCCTTTCCAAAACCACTTTATAACAAGTTATAATTTATTTGGATTTAGCTTATCCCAATATTTTGTTACAAGAATAATTAAAATATTCTTGTTACGTTTTTTGCATAAAAAATTGAAACCACCAGCTGCAAATTATAACACTGATTGTAACGACTCAGACATCGCAAGCATAAACTTGTAGCAAATTGTTGTTGAAAAGTTCAATAAGAGGAATCTATTCCTCAACTACAATAGCTGATTGGCATTATTTTAATTACTAAATTAAAAGTCTTTTTAAATTAAATAAGGCTGAATTAAAAAAAATAAGGTTTCTTGTTTTGCTTAATGTTCGAATTAAGGAACAATTGTATTTGTGTATAGAACCTTCTCGACGATACCACCGCTCCGTTATCATTAGTGCGTTTGATGCTTGTCCCCCGAGTTCCGTGAAAGTAGTCTTGTGGATTGAAATCGCGTAATAAAACCGATTTCATTTTTGGTTAAGTACGCTCTATCCATGTTATTTTAATTCTACTACATCTCTCTGTTTTTATTTGATTTTAGTTCAATAGTAGAAACCATCAAAACCAATTAAAAAATTAATACAAAAAATTCTGGTAGTACTTTAACGAAAAAGGTCCCCTGATATATATTTTTTTTACCACTGTAAGGAATGATTCATATCAAGAGAAGAAGTTACTATTAACTTCCCAAAAGAAATACGTAGGCCTACAACTTGTTCGTGCTTGCAAAATTTAATCAAATTTTACCTACACTCCAGTAATCAAATCAGTCACTTGCCATAAGAACATACTGCGATCGTCGAATATCAAATTACGTCGATCGAATGCATATCTCAATAGCATCAACTAGAGATTGACCAGTGCCCACCGGATTGCATGGATCTCCCCCTCGGCCCTCCCCAGTGGCCGTCGATTGACGAGATCCCCGCTAATGAAGGGAGAGGAAAGTGATGAGGAGGGGGTGGAGGGGGAGGGGGAGGGGGGGTGATGGAATGAGATTAGCATTCATATGTCTGGATGCACTCAGGGAACCTTGCACCGACAGGCACGTGATAGGCTTATAGGTGATCAGGCATTGTGGCCTAGGCTTGAAATCGGTCTCCAGATTCAGAAACAACGCTTTTAGCAATCCTTCGTCATCAATGAATTTCCTCACACATCACGAAAATTTAATTATTTTATAAACAACAATTCTTTTTATTTTGAATCTGCGTTTTACATAGTCTACACATACACACAAAACAACTATTAGGCTGTCTTATGAATATTTTTTAACAATTTCGAACTTTAAACTCAGACAGCAGTTAGATTAAATAACTTTTAGATGAACAGTTCGATTAATTTGAATGTAAAATTTTGACCAATTTTCAACAACTTTCGGTTCAATATCGAGTTACAAATGTATACATGTTGCAAGAGGCGACAAGTTTAAGAGAACATTAGTTGATAAAAAAAAAACACTGTTGCTTTTAAATTTATTCATATTTGATTAATAAGCTATACGATAAAAACTAGTTGGTCTACAGTAGTATGACACAATCAATGATGCTAAAAGAATCAATTTGTAAAATAATAACATGATCTATTAAAAAAAAACTAATTAAATATTGTTTGAAGACCGGCATCAAAGGTAAAAAGGCATACAGTGTGATTGATATAAGTGTGCAGCCGTTTTACTCGAAAACTGCAAGTGTATAAAACATACGGTACAATTTGTTTTCATAGTATAACCAGATTTTTTAAACTTAATTATCTTTCCGCCATTTAAATTTGTTTAAATTTATATTTTTTATAAAAAATTTCGATACCACTTTTGGTTTTCACAAGTAAAATAGCTAAAAAATATGGTAAATCAGTGATCTTGTATATTATTAACGAAACCTTCATTATTATATGAAACAGATAAAAAATGTAGTAAAATATCGGTAATGACTAAAATAATAATAAGTGTAATGGCATGGGAGAAAATAAAGCAATTTTTCTCTTGATGTTGGTAGGCCTAACTAACGACGTTCCACGCGCGCAACTTGATGTTGGCGTTGGTGAGATTGGAAGTTACGAGTTTCATTGCCTGCTCAGTGATAAGGATTGACGGTGTATAGTATGTAATTGACACTGCACTGATATTGTCCTGTACTGGAAATCACAACTTACGTTTCACTGCTGTTCTCCACTGTAAAAAAATAACATTTGTTATGGACTTAGTTTATCCTATTAAATTGATCACTAGCTGACTTACCCGTACTTCGCAACGGTACTCAAATTGCAATGCCATCCCCAGGAATTTTTCGTTCTTCAGGTGAGCTCGTTTCCTACGCTCACTCGCCATCATGTTTAGCTTGTTCGCTATCGCTATGCTCTTTCGCCTCAAGACTATAATATCCTTTAGGTTTTTATTAATTATCTTCCCTCAACACTTTAAATGAGGTCAGCTATTTATAAATTAATATTCCTAGATGTAATTACCAAAATGTAGCTTCCATAAGTAAAACAAAGTAACTTTGAAGACGTCTGGGGTTCTATGTAGGTTGGGAGGATATCGTCAAGACGAGATTGCCCGTGCGCAAATTGCGCATTTTATGATTTTGTACGAGTGAAACTCACCTACAGTACGTGAATGTTGGTTATGAAGTGACAGAGATCTATTTTTGTATACTATCTGACTTTTAAAATTCGTCTGAAGGTAATCAGCTGTTAAATTACAATTCACGGTAAAGAACGTGCAATAAAAGTGGGTCAACATTTTAAAGCGCCCTCTAGAAATAAATCAAAGGCCAGGTGGCCGAAGCCCGAAACAATATGACCTTTTTAATTACGATTTGTCACTGCGGTATATAATAAGCTTTAAAATGACACCTCAATGTTAAAAACCGGTTAAGTAGGTCGAGAGAAAAAGGGAAGTAACAGACGAAACCTTATAGAAATAAGAAGATAGATAACTTTTCAAACATTTTGTCTCTTTTGAAGCCAGGATGAATAATAAACTGTAAACAATAAACAATGACTCAAAAATTAAAATGTTACATGCCAAGGCCGTGGTGTATGGAAATATTGTACTGTATTTTAATAACCTCAACTAGAAGACCATGATCATAGAGCATGAGTTGAAGAACTTTAAGTGTAATGCCAAGTAATTTGCTGCACACCTAGGCCCAAAAGGTTGAAACACGTCGCTATAAAATTTTTCCCTTGATAACTGTGCTTCATAGTGGTTTAAATGCAGAGTAAGATAAGCTGTAATTTAGATCTATTTCTGTCCCAAGAAGTTCAAGTTGCCATCCCGATTGTTAATAAAATATGATGTGTTTTCACTAATATTGTAATACATTACTTATATTAGTTTTTCATAAAAAACAGCTCTAAAGATAATTTCATACTCGAACTTAGAGAAAAGGTCAAAATCTACATTGAAATTTCAGGGGTAACCTGTTACGTCTTGAACTAAAAGACATGTACCCAACGTAGCCCAAGTTGTAGAGCCTTTGATCCCATGCCAAAATAAAATTATTTTTCAATCCTCCATGGGTTTATATATATAATAAGTAGTGGGGAATGGGGGCTTTTGGAACAGTTCAAGGTCACCCGAGCGATGACGTCATCGAGGTAAATGACCTCACCGATGACGTCATCGATGACGCAATCGATGATATCATCACCAATGACGTCACTTCCATGACGTCACACCCATGACGTCACAGAAATGACGTGCTGATGACGTCATCACCCCTTACGTCACCAAAATGACGTCATCGATGTCACAAAGGTCAAGGTCACGCTGAAACCTAAAATTTTTCGGCACTTTTGCTGTTTCTCACACTACGCTTCGAGTTTCAGTCAGGTTCCCATGACCTTGACGACTTGGAGCGAAATTAGACAAGAAACAGCAAAAGTGCCGAGGAAACTTGAAGTTTGCAACGTGACTCTGCTTAAACCGTCATGTGACACCGCTCGGGTGACCTCGAACTGACCCAGAAGCCCCCATTCAACCATTACTGCAACCACGATACGCACCCTACGACAGACACTGAGCGACTGACTGTCTGGCCCCGCGCACTCTAGGTATATGGCAAGTGGTGGGGAAAATTGCGATGACCTTGGGAAACTTGAAAATGTCAAGCTGGGTAGCACCGTTTTGGTGCTACCTTAAAGTTACACGTTAAAGTGTGATGACCTTGAGTAAAAACATAGAAATACTACAAGTTGATACCGTCCCAGAGTTAAAGTGTGGCGACCTTGAGTCAAAACACTGAAATACTATAAGTTGAAATCACCCCAGAGTTAAAGTGTGATGACCTTGAGTGAAAACACAGAAATACTATAAGTCGATCCCGTCCCAGAGTTAAAGTGTGGTGACCTTGAGTCAAAACACAGAAATACTACAAGTCGATCCCGCCCCAGAGTTAAAGTGTGATGACCTTGAGTCAAAACACTGAAATACTATAAGTTGAAATCATCCCAGAGTTAAAGTGTGATGACCTTGAGTCAAAACACAGAAATACTACAAGTCGATCCCGTCCCAGAGTTAAAGTGTGGTGACCTCAAAGTTGTAGAAGTGTTGTGACCTTGAACTACCCCAAATTGTCAGGAATTGGAGTAGCAACCGCGATGTGCACCCTACGACGGACACCGAGCGACTGACTGTCTGGCCCTGCGCACTCTAGGTATATGGGAAGTGGTGGGGGGAAATCTCAAGGTCATCCAAATTGGGTTTTAAAAAATAAGAAACTCTAAACCCCATGCTCCTTTTCTTCCCTTTCCACCTCATTTGTAGGATATATGGTTGACAATGGTAAATTTGACAAATACTCCGGTGATTGTTGATCGTCTTGCTGCAGTATAACTTCAGACCAATCATAATCTAAAGTGACCTTGAGCTTTATTCCCGGGTTGTCGAGGAGAATAGACTTCATCCAATCGCAGATGGTTTCTAAATAATGCACGTTGTCGATTGTCAATTTCCAATTCGTAGTGGGTACATCTTCGGTGGAAGACATGGCATTGCAAGCAGGTGTGTCCGCCATGGTTGTTGGAGGAGGAATGATGCTTGTTGCAGCGAGCAATGCTGGTATTACAGAGTAGTGGGGGAAATTTCAAGGTCATCCAAATGGAGTTTTAAAAAAAGGAAACTATGTCTATTTACTTATAACATAACCACTTAAACTAAAAGGATTGGGATCAACAGTACGTTTAATCATCATATTCGTTATATTCTTCATGTTTCTCAGTTTTCACCTCCGCCCGGATAGTACCTCCACTCTTTAGCTCCTTTTCGGCTTCTTCTAGTTGCTGGGTAATCGCCATCTGACATTGAAGTTCAAAATCATCACGCGGCACAGATCCGCAAATATCCATCTGAGCCAAGCAGAGCTGCCTGAGTTCCTTTTCCTCGACAGCTTCGACGGCTGCATGTAATTCCTTTTCTGTAATAGAGGAGTCCCACAATTGTTGATCATCGGTTTTGTTGACAACCTCCTTTTCGGACTCCTTGTACAAATCGTTCAGCTCCTGCTGAGTCTTAATGGTTACCTCCTCGTAACTAGCACAACTTACATTGAGAGACATCTTGATGTTGTACGGTTGACCGTTGGAGTTGAAATGAAGCTGAGGCACAGCGCTTGGGGTACTATAAAAAAGTGGGAAAAAGTGGTGGGGCAAGTTTCAAGGTCATCCAAATTGTGTTTTAAAAAATCCTATCTTGTTACTGAGCACATATGTCAGTAACAAGATAGGTGTTTTTTTTCTCTTTTACATCTTTAATATAATAAAGAAATAAACATATTCTACAATGGTAAGAAGAAGGAAGACAACTGCTAGTCAGCTGAAATAATCCAAAGTCTGGCTCGCTTCAGTCTTCATGGACGCCGGTGATGAAGTCGCTGGAGAAGAGTAATGTTCAGACTCTTCTTTTGGGTGTCGGAGATTGCGTATATTGCAAGCGTAGACTTGCACATTTATACGGTAGCCTCGCGCCACCATCAGCTGCAACTCCTTGTACAAGTGTTCAGCTCCTGCTGAGTCTTAATGGTTACCTCCTCGTAACTAGCACAACTTACATTGAGAGACATCTTGATGTTGTACGGTTGACCGTCGGAGTTGAAATGAAGCTGAGGCACAGCGCTTGGGGGTACTATGAAAAAGTGGTGGGGTGTTTGCATCGAAGCTGGTTTGACCTTTAGCTTGGTGGTGGGGGTAACTGTGAAATGCAAAGGTCAAAGGTCAAGGTCACCCGCGAAGTTTAAAAAAATGCAACATATCAATATGTGACAAACCTCACATATTGATATGTTGCATTTTTTGTCTTTTGTATTTTTTTTGTCTTTTATGGTTTATTTATAAAACATTACAATAACATATGTACAACAGTAAAACTTAAATCTAACACTGCTGCTTGTCGGCGATGTGGATGGTCAACTCGGTGGAATTGCTACCCGTGCAACCGTGGGAAACCAGGTAGAGACAGCCGGGTTGGATGGAGCGCAGATCCTCGTTCTGGAGGAGATGGACGAATCGTTTCGGCAGGTAGACTTGGAACTTGGGCTCATCCCCCGGAGTGAACGGTGCCTCGCTAAGACTGCAGCAGATGGCCTCTCCAACTGTAGTCTCCATCTTCTTCATGGCGTGGATAATGTAGTGTTTCTCATCTTTAAGTTCGGAACACTTCTTGACAGGTAGTATGGTAGATTTGGAGTGAGCATTGAACTGCTCAACCAAAGTTTGCAGGAACTGGTGAGATGCCATGGTTGAGTTAAAGATTGTCTTCTTCGTCTTCTTGCTGGGAGATGTTGTCGTCTCGGAATCTCGAGTAATACTCATGCCAGGTCCCGGTCTGCTCCTCACTTATATAACCCCCGTCACCCCCACCACTCCCCACTTCCCCACTTTGAAGGTAAGATGCGAGTTTATAGGCGTTTTTTAAAGCGCAATGTCTATCTTTTTCATGTTCTGGACTTTTAGTACAAATACAAACATTTTCCATCGTATACTTGTAGTTTTTATTTAAGTGCACATCATTAACCGGAACATTAGTAAATTCTTCGATCCATCTCTTCTTTTCCAGTCCTTTTGTATAAATATTGGTAAACCTGTTTGAAAACTGATGCATGATGTGATACAAGTCTGTGTAACTTGCAAAACCAGCATCATACCAATCGATATGATGGAAATATTTTGAAATCCACCTGTTGGTAGTAGCGGCTTTGCTAGTTAATGATGAATAAGAACATGGTGGTTTGAACAAAAATGTATATGGAACACTTGGATTGATGTCGAAAAACACAAGTTCTTTTATGATAAATCTATCGTCATTACCCCGAAACGCTTGGAACTCAATTATACCAGGTTTGGACTTTACTTGTTCTTCTTCCTTGTCCATTGCGAAGGCCACTCGTCTGCTCATGACGAAGTCCAAAGATCAACTGATTTCCACACCACGGTAGGTACGACTTTTATACCAGGCCGTACAGTTGTTGGCGCGTTGGTGTATATTTAACGTGGGCACCGTCCCCGGTAGGCCTAACCCAACAAAGTGTTTGATATTGTTTTAAAAACCAACCATTGTCATGTAAGTTTCCATCTTTACATTCTCCTTGTTTTCATTTTCATCACTAACACTTGATTCTTCTCCTCCTTTTTCTTCCTCTTCTTCCTGTTTTACTGATTTCTTATGCAGTTGAGCGTACTTTTCCAATTGTCTCCACATTTGTACTTCATGAGGAACCCTATTGAATATAGAAGTATCCACAGGCCCGTACAATATAGGTGCGTCCGGTTGTTTGTCCAAAGTGTCTTCCAGATAATCTTTAATAATTGAACTTGAAAACACCAGTTGTCTCAAGTATCTTGTTATCGGTTCAGTTGCACAAGTTATAATAAAAAACTCTTCTCGATTAAGTTGAATCTTGTTATCATGTCTTGTTGTGTCTCTAAACCGCAACTGACGATCACCACGATGTTTAACAATATCGATTTCCACATTTGAATCCAAAAGGCCTACTCTTGTCTTTCTTCCAAACATGTTACTACTTAAATAGCATTCTAGCAGATGCAAGTGTTTCATAAACGATTCCCAAGCAGTGTCCGTAAACAAAATCATTTTAGGCCCATGAGTTAAAATTACAGTAGGTGAATAATCCGTCGATTTCATAACACCGATTAAAACACTTTTGTCCAAACTGGATGAGATTGGATAAAATATTCGCAAGAATACCTCACTCAATATGTTAGGAGAAATATTATCTTCAGTATCCCTTTTCTTCTTCTGTGCATTCTTTCTTCTTTTATCTTTTTCCTCAACATTATTACTGGCGTGGAGTTGTCCGCAAGCGTTGTGTTCATCTCCCTCCGGTTGACCTTGAAGATCTAAAAAGTCGGATATCTCCTTCTCAATATCTACATTTTCTTGTGTACCACTAGGAGAAGCCATATTGAATAAGATGATACCCATACAACAGTAGGCAACAAACTGATGAGGGGCGGCCTGTACGCTCTGCTTTTATACTCGCGGAATGGAACAAAACCGGTTTTTTACAATACATTTTTAACAATTCCGGTTAAAGGTGTGTATGTTACAATTTTATCATGTAGAATTAGACAGTATGCAGTTGTATTTGCAGGTATAGCTGCAGTAAACTCCATTTCTATTTTTATATCCACACTTGATGATTTTACTGATTCATTTTGTTTAGAACAATCGATTACAACTATTGGGTAACCATCTAAGTACTTTTCTGGTGATAGTAAAGGTGCATTTGTTTTACCGTAATATGAACTTTGGAATCTTGCATACATATCGTACAATATGCTGTACTTTTTATTAGAGAATGACACATTTAAATTATCGTATGGAAAAAAATTGTGAATTTAAATAAACTTTAATATTTTTCAAGTTGCAATGATCAAATTGACCTGCATGTTTGGTGATGGTGTCTCTTCTGCCTGTTTGTAAACCAAATATAATATACCTGGCTCGTTCCACATAATTAGATCTTTATTTATAACTATTAAAATTAAATACTAACATTGTATAAACGATTTTTACGATCTTTAAGTGCCTAAATCACTACTGATGACATATCATGTCATAATCAACCAATCATGTTATCATTAATTAGCTATACATAGATTAATTGTTGATTGGCATAATTAAGGCTGACTAGTTACTTGCTGATGGGAACAGAGACATATGGGCAATAGAGCAATAACCACTAACCATGAACCCGATATGAAATGTGATATTTTACCCATCTCTAGACTCAAAAAAGTTAATATATGTTGTAAATAATTTGTTTGTGTGTGTTCATCTATTACCATTTGTGATATAAATAATTGTTGTCAGTAAAAACATTGTTAGGAAACATTTGCGAAGGTGTTTATTCTTACAGCTTTTTGCTTTTGTTTGACATTTAGAATCTGGGCTTTTATATTTATTTGGCATTACTTATTCGCCAAACAGAAGGAGGTTTAAAATTTCTATCACTTAAAACTCAAACATACACTTTTTCCATGGATTGTGTAAACCTAGCAATGCCAGCCAATGGGTAGATGACTGTTAACGGGTTTTTTTAAGTTTCTTTTGGTGTAGATCAAAACTGTGCAATTGAAATGTGGTTGACTTAAGGTAATCCAGCACTCCCTATCTCCGCCATGTTAAATAAGGTGTCTTTAGGTACACATAACTTACACAAATACTGTGATATCAATCTGAAATTTTTTCTATTTATTTTAGTGACCTTTCACAACAATAATAAGAAGTGGTTTTATTGTATCTAAAAAAATTTAGTTTTTATACAGTTTTTAAAGTTATATATATTTTTTATGAAATTTTATACATAATAGAAGCTGTAAAATTAAAACCATAAGAGATCATTCGATTCTGATTCGTATTATTGCTTAGCAACCTGCCATGGTCATGTGTACCAATTTTTGTGAAGATCTATTAAAAAATAAAGGGAATAATCGTACCGAAGTATCAAAAATTAAGTTTTTCGGAAAACGGCAAAAAACTAAAACCTATAAATTAGCCTTTTAAGGTCAAGGACGAAAGATTCATCGTCCTTAGATAGCTTTTAAGCATTCAGCATTAACCCGACAATTAAGGCCGAAGATTGCTTTTATCGTTTCTGAGATAGCATTTGTAGCGCGGCATCGTAGTTCCAGTTTTCTCTCCTGCAGCGCTAGCGGCTCAACAAGACAATTGGAGCGCCTCGACCACCAGCCTCGGTGGATCAGTTGGTTAAGGCGTTACCTTTCTGGCCAGAAGGTAGCGCCTGGGGCGGGTTCGAATCCCGCCCGGTTCACCGAGGGGGGAGTTGGTGTCAGTGCACAAATGCATATGATATCGGCGTCCTCGGGATAGGCTCCTGGCACAAGCTGCCAGGAACCCTGAAAGCTCCGGTGAGGCAAGCCTATGCTTTTAAAATATAGGGAGGACCTGATATTGTATGTATTTGTGCACTGACACCAACACCCGTTTTGCTATTTTAGAACGTCAATTTAAAGCCTAAATTTCAAGCGTCAATTTTAAGCCTAAATTTTAAACGTCAATTTAAAGCACTGACACCAACACCCGTTTTGCTATTTTAGAACGTTTATTTGACTGGGACGGTGGCGACGTCCTGTATTCCAGCTACTTGGAGGTCACGAATTGTGGATAATTATAAGCGATGGCTTGTGGATACGATATTCCATAATGGGGATTAACGTCCACACTAGTGAATACTAGTTCATCCATAAGGACCATCCTCATAATTAGACCAATTCGTATATGAGGTTGATATTGTATTTCGGATCCCACATTAAACTGTAGGTCCCTAGATAACATTGGCTGTTGGGCTATTAATTAACAGTCCTGCCTAAGGAGAATGTCGGCCTTAGTCAGTAACAAGACTACAATATCGCGCCACAATCATCCTACACTCATCTCTCATTCATATTCAGATTAAAATACCCACTATGTGAGGTCCCTGTCCCAAAATAGTGATTTAGTAGGCCTAATGTTGACCTGGCGCCGCGATCGCGCTTATCGGGCGCCAACCCGCTTAGATGTGTTAATTTATTAAAATCGCTCCATCCCGCTTATTTATTTCCATTATACTTATTATTTAGCGCTTAAACAAATTTCCATGATTTTTACATCGATATATTAAAAACTATTTTTCTATAAACACGTAAGAACATAAACTTTGCTACAATATGCACTTTTTATGCGATTTAAGGTTAAGCACTTTTTACAGCCACCATTTTGAAAATGTGAATTAGAAAAAGTTTATTATTTTCCTGTAATTTATTAGACCTTTATCTTCGAAATGTTTCTACTAAGTTTTAACTTAATACAAGTCACCGTTCTTAGATTAAAAATTATTTATTAAAATACAAAATGGTGGCTGTGTGGTTAACTATGGAGTTTTTGAAATTTGAAATATAATATTCCATCTTGTAATATTGTATCTTGTAGGTCAGGAATAATACTTAATAGGTTGGTAAAGTTCAGGGAATTTCCTTATAATCGTTTATGATTACTCGTGTGTTCCCATAGTAAGAACACCATTGTTTCATAACGTATGTCATGTGCCTTGATATCCAAAATAAATTTTTCATGTAAATCTTTATGTCATCCAAGACAAAGTCATTTTTTTAGTAGTACATGTAGTTTTGGGAAATCGGTCCCATCCTATACTCGTAATAAGACCAAAAATTGAACTCAAGACAGCTTAAAACACAGTCAGTACGCTGACGGTTATGGTAAGTACAAATCTTATCCCTATCACTTGTCATATTAAGCCTCATACAAATTTCAAACTAATTTTTATGTTTATGTAACACCAAATCTGTTTATCAGATGATACCATGATAACGAATTATCTTCTACTGCGACATATAGTCCATTTAGATGGTGGCAATTGGTAGGAACTGACTCAGTTCGATGATCTCTGAGGAATGACGTAACGTGTGCTCACTGGTGACGTCATCGTTGATGACGGCATCGGGTGACATCATTCCTCAGGGATCATTGAACTGAACATGTTCCACCCATTTACCACTGCTAATTTCACAAAATTTCCACTTAATCACTAATAAAATGTAAGAAATGTATATACGAATAGAAAAACATTAAATCTATATAAATATGTATAAACTAATTCATATATTTTATAACAAACACAAATTAATAAGTGCCTTAAATTTGTGTTTCGACTTAGTTTTGCAGATTTGTAAACCACTATATTGTTGTATTTTTCAACTCAAGAGGTTCATTTTCATAAAAGCCAAAAAAACAATATTTATAAAACTCTGATTTACAAAGAAAATCTTCATTAGTTATAATATGATCATCAATCCAAATATTTTAATTTTCCTCGTAAAATAATAGATTTATAAATGTAGAAAGTAAATACAATGTGAGTTCTTTCCGTTAAGAAACTGTGAAAATCCATGGGAGATTTTTAGGCGAGTTTAGAGGGGACATTACAACTACAACTGCTGACTTCTAACTTTCAACTTAGGACTAAACGCTGTCTTTACTTTTATCCCCTCTCAGTTGAGTGTTCAAATACTTGTACCATAAGGTTTAATTCCTAGAAAATTGTTTTTTTTTATCTTTTTAAATTATTGAGGAAGTTGGGAAGTTTCTTTTAATTTATTTATATATAATTGGTTATGATAAATTATCCGGTTCTTCATTTCTTATGCATTGGTTTTATCATTGGCCCTAATGCATCACCGATGACTGAATAGCTATAAACAGTGTGAAAAAAATGCTTTAACAAAATATTCGGCTTTCTATTTTACCACTTAATCCAGTAAATTTGTATTCAAAAGTTCCCCTCGCTAGAAAAAATTGGGGTAGTTTTGATTTCTTTTGTTTCTTATGTTTTTTGGGGTGCTGAATCCGAATCTGAGGTTTGCTAACAAAATTTCTTGACGGAACATGGTCAAAAATGGAAAAAATGTGAAAAATTTTTATTTTTTTGTAATTTTTTGCTTATAACTCAAGAACTATTAACTTTTTGTAAATAATGTATATTATAAAAATTAAAGTACACAAAATTTGCTACAAAATGCACCCCGTATTTGTTATTCTCCGATGAACCGTTTGGGCTCCAGGGCTGTTTGAATATTGGAGTTTTAGCGAATTTACCCATAGGGAATACGCTCTTACGGTAGTAGTCACGGTAAGACCTAAGACCGGGACCATGTTACTTTTCCGTGTTAAGGTCCCCCAAAGCCAAAAACGCCGTTCATTCAAACTGATATATATGTATATATATATTATACATGTATATATGTATATGTCAGTTAACACGATAACTTTTGAACCAAAACTCCGATTTTGATAAAATTTGGTACAGGAATGTAAGGCAGCATTTACTTGATCGAGTTCGCAAACCAGAATGATCGGACAACATTAACGGGGTTTTATGGGGTTTTAAATGGGTTACCTTTTGGTTTTTGGCTTTTTTTAACCTTAGTTTATAAAATTCAACAAATTTAACCTAAACTATTTAAAAGAGCTCAAAAAAACAAACAATTTGGTATTTTGAATTTTTTATTTAGCTTATATGGTTATGGAGAAAATCCAAATATAAGTTTTCCATAGTTTTCTTATGGGAAATCAACAAAACCCTCTATCTTGCTTATTTATTGACATATATTTATAAAACTGTTTATGTACATTCATTAGAAAAGGTATATCCTTTATTTACTTACAAAATCCATATGGCGACAGACCTATATACTTTCCCCCATCAGGTTTATGGTGAAAATAAAAATAACAGAAATTGATAAAATTTGGTATGCACATTCATTATGCAAGTTTTAACTTATATTTCCTTACAAACCCATATGGTAATACCCTTCGTCGCAGCAGACCTGCGTACTACTTAGCGAATTTCTAAATTAGAAATATTAATTTTGACTAGATGAACCCGTAAACAAAATTTCATTACGTGCTCATAAATAGGGATATAAATGACTATATATTCTCCTAATGATACACATCGTAAAAGAGTATGTAGGTATGCTGCCACGGGGAACACTAAAAGTAGGTTTTTAGCGTAAAAAAATATTTCAACCATATGAAGATACATACTAAGTTTCATCAATCTCTGTCCATAAGTAAAAGAGTTTTCCTTTTCTCAATATGATTTACATGGGAAAAGAGTATGCAGGTTTGCTGCTATGATAAGAACAAAAACCAAGATTTTTTAACATAAATGGTTGAATCTCAACCTAATGAAGCTAAATACCAAGTTTCTTCCAAAAATATTGGTTAATAAGTGAAATATTAACACATCCTTATTCTCCATAAGATTAATGTTGGAGTCCCAAAATACAATGTACTGTTTTTAGACTTTTTAATATCTCGGTAACCAAATGAGATAGAGCAAAGCTTAAAAATACTAAGTTGTGTGTTTTTTTTAGCTAAATCCAATGGTGAAAATAAAAATTAAATATTTTTAAAAATTATTGATGAAAAATGCAAAAAACCCATTTTTGGGGTACAAAACCCCCAAAACTACCCCTTCCGGTAGGTCGATCATTCTGGTTTGCGAACTCGATAAAGTAAATGCTGCCTTACACCCCTGTACCAAATTTTATCAAAATCGGAGTTTCGGTTCAAAAGTTATCGTGTTCACTGACATATACATATATACATATATAATATATATATACATATAAATCAGTTTGAATGAACGGTGTTTTTTGCTTTGGGGGACCTCAACACGAAAAATTAACATGGTTCCGGTCTTAGGTCTTACCGTGACTACTACCGTAAGAGCGTATTCCCTATGGGTAAATTCGCTAAAACTCCAATATTCAAACAGCCCTGGAGCCCAAACGGTTCATCGGAGAATAACAAATATGGGGTGTATTTTGTAGCAAATTTTGTGTACTTTAATTTTTATAATGTACATTATTTACGAAAAGTTAATAGTTCTTGAGTTATAAGCAAAAAATTACAAAAAAATACAAATTTTTCACATTTTTTCCATTTTTGACAATGTTCCGTCAAGAAATTTTGTTAGCAAACCTCAGATTCGGATTCAGCACCCCAAAAAACATAAGAAACAAAAGAAATCAAAACTACCCCAATTTTTTCCTATGGTAAACACTAATTGACTGCATTACTTTTAACAGACCAAGTTTGACGATCCGTAGCTGGCAAGCTGGGATGTTCATGAAATTCCCAACTTCTAAAAGGAATTACAATATCACGATCAGCCTTTAACTTTCTTAATAGTAGCATTCTATGCTCGTCAGCTAATTTAACATGTGGAACTCTCCATACAATTTTTTCTAATGTTAATTTCCATTCTAAAGTTGCATCTGTTGTACCGTCTGGAGCTTTAATAATGTCTTTATCGTTTGAAGATCTCAACAAAACCAATTCTTGTTTAACGTTTAATATTATTTTTCTATAGTCTTCAGCAAAACCAAGCAACAAACGTAATGGAATATGAAAATCAAAATTTCCATTTGTATCTGGAGTGATTGTGTCTTTTGCAGGTAAAACCCATCCTGCAGGTTTTATTAAATTGGTTTCATTAGGTGATAAAGATGTTAATCCCTTTAAAGTTGTTGCAATACCTACTTTTTTAGTGGAATCAACTGTTACACCTGATATTTCATATCTAATTTCATCAAAGAGGAAAGCCATGGGATTATTTATAAATGGAACTGTTGTACCAGTAGTAGTGCCATCCTTTTTAGTAACTTTTCCTTCAATATACAAGTAACTTTCACATGGTAGTGTGTAAATGTCCTGATTTTGTATGGGAATACGAATTTCATCGTTATTGTTTAATTTTGATGAAGTGTAAGGGTTGTGGGTGTGATATTCTTTTTCCCATAAGGTTTCGTCGAATGTCGGGCCCTGCGCTATATCCAGTATATCCATAATCGGTTAATTTTAATCCAATTCTCTCTAAGAAACGAATGTTCTCGCGTGTTAACTCCTCCACAGCTGAAGAGCTACTAATGCGGTTTCCCGTAGGTTGTTCGCTTTTAAATGTTAAACCCATGGTTTTGTATTAAAGTGTCGATTTTAAATGTAATCTAACCGTAATAGGCTCTTCTCGGAAATCTATCAAGTTACCGTCTTGATCCAATACGTTCAACACGATGTCTGAAATGAAAGTGGTGTTCAACGGTAGATATACCAGGTTTTGCGGCTTTTCAACAATTTTAAATCCAGGTGGTACACCGGGGTAAAAAGTATGTATTATATGAGTATTTGCTCCATCTCTGTAAGCTCCTTGTATAATGTTACAAGTTATGTCTATACTATTGACTTTTAATATTGTTACAGTTTGTTTACCGGAATGTGTTTTATTTGGTTCTAAAATTGCTCCATCTTTGGGAAATCCTAATAAATCACCAATTGAGTTTGGCTTAGTGAAATCGATATAATATTTTGAAGTAAGCTCAGCTTTCATTGTATTGTTATTACCTTTTAGCGATATATTGTCTTTTCCCATTTTATTTTGCAAAAATTCATTAATATGATCAATTTCATAAGAACCTGTGGGTAAACTGCACTCTTCTAAGTCTGTGAACTTCCCACTAGCATCTTTTCCTTTATAATAATGCAATAAGTTATTTTTACCTTCTGTAACATTGGGAATAGAGTTGTAAGTTGTAAAATCTAACAGTGCTGCCTCCCAAAATCTTCCTTTTTGCAAGCGTAATGCTGGAAAAAGGACACTTCGTAAAGTGGACGATTTTCCTGTTAATGATACCGTATAGGAAGACATCTCAATAGTGACTGATACTTTTAGCTAGGAATTCCAAACATAAATGGCCGCATATTGAAGTATTATCAGGTTGTTCTCTTTTATAGTTGTAATATATGTTTTTAGCAGATTTAAAGTAATTTTCAAGTTCTTTAGGTGGGGGCAAATTTCCAAAACTATCAAAATAATATACATTGCTATTTAGTTTCTTATAACACACCCAATGCGTGCCGGGCCCTTCAGTATTATCCAAATTTACGATTCCAGTCTCATTTTTCCATATTTTCTTTGGTAAACTGTCTTTCATAAATACTCCGCGGAAAAATGTATTTGTAAACAGGAAATATATTTAAATAATTCAACATTAGTCAACGCTTTATGTGGTATAACAAATTGATTTCTTTTATTTAATATGCACGATACGGTCTTAGGTATAGACCAGCCCCGTTTTTTACCATTGACCATATTGTCGGTTTTTTGTTATTTTTTTTCCTCGGAGAACGTCTTTTTAGTCTAATATTACCACCATGTTTCCTCATGGTTGATCCTTTTTTATTCTTACCCCTCCTTTTTCCACCTCCTACCGCTGTTTTAGCCTTCATACCTGCTGTTACCGCTAAAGCTGCTGCTTTTTCCGCAATACTAGCGTCACTAGACTTTACTCGTTGCCAAGCTATATTCGCTAGCTTTTTATCAGCGATTGACCTATTTTTTGAATCGGTAAACGTGGAATATGCGATATCGTGATCTTTACAAGCTTGATCTAACTTATTTAATGCCTGGATCACCTCTTTCCAGTCGTTTTTCAATTTAGTTCCTGGTCCGCAATACTGATAACCTCCCGGTATATGAAATTCGTATGGTAAAGCGTCTATTGCTCTATTTACGATAGATCCTACTGGAATACGATTTAAAGCTTTACTTAACAGAGAAACCGCTGTGGACGTGATACCGCCTCCTTTCCGTATACTGTCTCGATATGGACTGATGTACTGGAATGTCATCATCGTCCTTTTATAATCGAAATGTACAACTTATGTGTTAACTCTATGATGAGTTGGACATATATGAGGTCGTTTATTGTGTTCTTGTATTATATATCAATATCACCCCAATCTGATGATCTAAACTTTTGCGTATTAGGGTTAATAAAGTATTTATTAAAAATTTCCCGTTTAATCCAATTACCTCTCTCGGATTCAGACAACCAACTATGACGTGTACGGGTTGCAATAAGATTGTATATATCAAATAATGCATTTCCTAAAACTTTAACAAGAAAATTAACAGTGACGGCATTATCCACATGTTGAGGGTCTTTAAGTTCTGTAATACGTTTATTATTACAAGTATATACTTTATGATCCTTTAATGACGTTGTGATAACCTGTCCTACAGTTGCGGCATCATTTGGATCAATTCTTGTTTTAAATTACCTATTTTCTTATCATTTGCATTAAAAATATCACCAGTTGGTTTATCTAATATCAAAGATTGACTAACTACAACACAATCGAAATCGTTGGTACCAGGAGATACATTACGTATTTTTTTAAACCTACATATGTAAGGATCATTATTATACGGATTAGAATATATAGTTTGTGCTACTATTGGAACATCAAATAAATCTACAGCCATACCTACATTTGTTAATTTCTTTCCTTTACCATCCCAAACATTATTGTTCTGTTCAAGTAATGTAAATTTTTTATTTCCCTGTACAAACACATCCCCCTGCCGTGATACCACTTGGTCTTGTTTTACAAATCCAGTTGTTTCTTGTTTTATTGCCTCTTTCATTTGACCCACTGTTGCACCATCTGATGGAGCCGAACCATCTTTTACATTAGCTAAACAATTACCAAAACAATCTCTAACTCCTACATCACGTGTGATACAATGATCTTCGTTTTTTTTTAGATTTACAGCATCATTTTCATTTTTCGGATAACCTATATCATTAATAACAAATTTATAAAAAGAAAATCCATCTTTTGTCTTTTCAGGTACCAAGGAATGTAAATAGCGTCTATTTACGCTGTCTTTTGCATCTTTAGGGTCATCTACGTTGGATATACGTTTATTGTTAGCACTATACGTTTTCCCATTGAATTTTAACGTATTTTTTAATTCAGATGACAAATAACCTTTGTTTATTGCATCACCGTTTTGATTTGGTTTACCAACGTTGATAATTCTATGATCTTCTGCATCATATGTGTTATTTTGTAGTCTTAATGTTGGCGATATCTTTTCCTTCAATATTTTTAAATTTATTGCATCGTTTTCATCCGTAGGATCTTTTATGTTTTTTAACCTTTTATTACTAATATCATAATCTCCTTCAGGTGTCTGTGGTAAACCAGCACTTCTTTTTAAACTATTCGCATAATATAACCCATCCGAGGAGTAACGTCCGAACTTGTCGACACTCATGGTGCAACTGAATAGTAATCTAGGCAGTAACGCATTTTTATGAGATTACCCCACGGTTTCGGAGTTCATCCACTAAAGCCACCCATTCGTTTTCCAATCCTGTATGACCCGCTTCTTTAGCTTCATGTATTAGTTTCATTCTATCCACCAATTTATTGATATTATTGTAATAAATCACATTTGTGTTATATAGTTTCTTCATTAAACCTGTACCTGTAACAGATTTGTTTCTTTTTCTTGGTTCTGCAGCACTTATATCAAGGTGGATGACACAAACCTTCGTTTTACAGGTTTTCTTGGCATTATCGGCATTGGTTGTCTTCTCGTTGTTGGTATTAACTTGGATACAAATTCTCTATATTTTAAAGTCCTAGATCTAAAAACTGGTTGGTCAGCTAAATATTTTCTCCTGTATGCATTGGTGTGTTCCAAAATCTGTTTATATGCTTCCATGTCTTCTTCTTTAACTAACAATTCTAAAGGCTTTTTTTCAAATAATAATTCAAATAATCCTCTTGTGTCTTATATCTTTGATTACCAACAATAATATTATCATGTTCATCAATGTTTACCGGGCTATTACCAACCATTAAACCTTCTTCTGTTAATCTTACTCCATAACTATGGTAGTTTTTATTAGGATTTATTCCAGCTAACATTTTTATCATGTATTTCCTTCCTAAAGGTCCTTTGTTATGAATGTTTTCACCCAACAAGCTTATGTTTGACGGACCTGCCCTTGCTTCTTCTTCTTTTTCCTCTTCACTAGCAGTTGATACATCTTCATGTCCTCTTTTAGCTTTTACTTCATATAATTCTCTAATACCACTATAGTCTGGTGATTCTAGCTCTCTTTCGGGTTCTCCACCGGTACAACCACTATATGTAGAGGATTCCGAGTCTTCATCACTAAAATCTTCTGATTTTACATTTTCTCTTTCAAACTTTGTAATAGGTGCAATTGCATCTCCTTCCAAAACGGGTTTAGCAAATTTTTTGTTTAATTGTTTCAAGGGTTCAGTAATAGGTTTAAAAGTAGATTCAAGAAATTTCTCCCTTTCGCTAATACCTAATTTTAATGCTCTGTTTTTATCCCGAATAGAATCACTAAGTGATTTTATTTCCTTTATTAACTTTTCTTGGTTAACCATGTTTGTAGCAAGACGTGTTGTACAACAATGAATGTTTTACATCATGATCAGTGTATTAGTATAAATTTATCAAATCCTATCCTGTATCGACCATTGCTTAGCGGTTGTTCCTTCATAATTGTTAAAAACCCATACTTTTCAGCCCAAGGCTTTCCACACAACTCTTTAAATCGTTCAAATGGCATATCCGCACTTACATGGTCATAATATATGTGTTTTAGGTTGGTTTCATCCTGTTTAAATACAATTAACATGTTTGCATTGTCTCTAATGAGCTGTTTCGGTATTTTGCTGTAAGTTTGACCAATATAAATGCTATCTATGTTGTTATGTCGACCCATGGCGAAGTAATTCCTTATTGTATTTTGATTTTCACAAGATACATCGTCAAATATGAATACTGAGAATGGTTTAGCCTCTTGCGGTTGCATGACACTCTCGCTTGCGTTAAATCTTAAATATTTAACTTCAGGCACATTATTGAGTATTTGTTCCAATAACTTATATTTCGGTTGTTGTAGTGACTTTGAAAATACATATAAATTATTAAAACGTAATCCTTTAGGGTTTGTAATCAAATTGAATACTACATTTGTTTTTCCACAATTGGAAGGACCGGTAACCCGACAACGCACCGTGTTTGGCAACAAAACACCGTGTTTCCCAGTGTTAAATTGAGAACCATCCACTGTGAGTTCATCTATATTATTAATAGTAAAATTGTCTTTTGCGGTATTATCTCCATCCTTTGTAATGGTTCAACCCAAAATGATTCTCTATTGTTATATTAGATCCTTTTTAGGTATCCAAGAATCTTACGTCTTATTAAATCCTAACCATCGTACTTTAACCATATCTTTTTTCCGTTGCAACACCTTTTCAACTAAATATACATCACCTACTGTTGATTTTAACATTTCATGTCATAAAACCCTCCTTCCAGCAATTGTCCTTTATTATCTTTTAAAATGTAAGTTTCTGGCATTGTAGGTTGCACCTTAAATACGGTAAATACCTCATTTGTCCAGTGTGGAAGATATCTTTTACTAAATACACCTTTGTATTTGCTTATTCGCACTTTATCACCAACATTAAACCTTTTAGGCTTTAATTTTTCAATTTTTGGTTTAGTATTATTTTGTATACGTTTTAATACAAGTTTTTCATTTTTATTAGTCACTTGGCTTGGTTTCATACCGATAGTTCTATGAAACTTGTTATTGTAATCGCTTATAAGTTTTGGTAACATATCAATCCATACGTGTGATCCTCTGTTGGAAAACATCTTATACATGGCACCTTTTAAAGTTCTGTTAAATCTTTCAATTATTGATGCTTTTACCTCTGAATTGGTTGAGTAATGGTTAATGTTGTGTTTTTTCATTAAATTTGCAAATTCCTTATTAAAATATTCTTTTCCATCATCAGTTTGTAAATGTTTTATAGTATGTTTGTCTCTTTGTATAGCTGTTTCCATTGCTTTTGTAACACTTTTGCCACTTTTATCTTTTAGTGGTAAAGCATCTGCCATTTTTGAAAAACAATTAATAATAGTCAATATGTATTTAAATCCTCTATTTTGTTTACTGTAAGGAATCATTTCGATTAAATCCGCTGATATAAATCATTTATTCTTTTATCACTGTATTTCTTCGTGGAAACTTTCTTCTTGCAGGTTTATGAAGTTCGTTGACAATTTCTGCTTCAAGTCCTTCATATTGCAGGTTTGAATGTTTCATGTATCACATGTATAATCACAATGAATGTTGTCTTAAATATTAACATTATTTATATAGGTCAAGGTCATCCAAACTTGTGTAAAAAAATGGGGAACACGGCGTTTGACTTGCCGTGTTCCCCATTTTTTTACGGAAGGAGAAAGGAATAAGGTCGAAGTTGTAGAAGGACGAAGAATAGGTTACTAGTTGATAGGGTTTAGAGAGTAGTGGCCGAAAGGAAGAGTATGAATCTTATCCGGCATAATATGCCTTTTATCATCTTGAGCTGATAGTGCTCTTTTAACTTCAGTGACACTGTAGACCTCATGTTTAAAGCTTCTGATAGTGTTGAACGTTGCAGACATTGTAGAATCTTCAAACAAACAGGTCTTGTAATGGTCAAATGTCACATGTTTCTTCAAGTACGATGTTTTGACTCCTTTAGCTTTCTTCACTGTCGGTATGTCATTTTCCATATACATCTTGAAGGAATATAATTTGGACATCAGCGCTACTATTTCCTCCAAAGGTATTCCATTTGCTTCATCTTTAAATTTTCCAATTACTTTTTTATTCTTTTCATTGTAATTCGGATTGTTCTTCGGATAGTCAGAGAAGTCAAAGTCGTCTTTGTATGGGAAACTCCTTAAATCTTCATACATGTCCAAAGTCTTTATCCAGTAGATAAACGCGTCGGTATCCATGTATGCAACTCCAATGTTGTCTCTTCCGTAGTGTTTAACCATTTTGTTGTAATGGAAATCATACATCAGAGTTTTACTTATATCCAAAATCGACATTCCAATGTATAACGGACGATCCATCACTATTGTTGTTTTATTCATACTGACAGCAACTAGATTTTCGTTTATAATCATTGTTGTTCCGAAATTTGGTTTTTGCACTAAATTTTCCAATTTCCTAGGATCATGTACTAATTTTACAATTTTGTGTTTTCTCTTGTTCTCCAAGGTCTTCCCAAAGATGGCGTTGTTCATTAATTTGTAGAAGTCCTTTTCAAATGCTGTTGTCGCTGCAGCTCTTCTTGTCGTGTTGGAATCGATATATGGTTTCAACCAACAAGACTGGGTGAATTCAATTGCTCTGTTAATTTTCACTATACGTAGACCCAATTCAAGTGCTTGTTGAACTACCCAGTAGTGTGCCACATATCGACTCTTATTCTCCAAGGTCATCATCAGCTTGGGCCATCTTCCTGTCGGTGAAACTTCAGTCTTGGCTAGGAGAGGCAGGTCGTAATGATGGTCGTGAAGGTGTTCCGGATATTCAAAATCACAGTCTAAAATATAACCTGTTTGACCATCTTTTGGAATCCGTGATATGTCACCGATGGTGGTCGGGTCAATCCACTTGAAGTCTGCGTAGGGTGGTGGATTTGACATCGCCCAACCATAAAGGTTGTTCGCATCAAAATATCCAAGGTAGAGTGATAGTTGTTGCTCGTCGAAGTTAGGGATATACTTGTTGTTGGCCTTAACATGTCTGGTCACAGCTTGAGTCAAACCACCTCGTACACCTGATTCGATCATGAGGACCATATCAATGTCTGTGAGAAGCTCCAATCGACAGTTAGTTGACTTGAGCATAGCTTGCCATGCTAATCCAGGGGATGTATACGAGTGTAAAGGATCCAATCCGTAGGCTGAGAAACAGGTGTTCCGAAATTCTTCCATCACATCGCACAGCAGAGTTACATCCAATTCTATATAAAAATCAGAATATTCCCCTAAAGTTTGAATGTTTAGTTGGTTCCAAACATTACAAGCATGATTGTAGTCTTCAACGGAGATTTCACTTTCATTTAATTTGCTATTGAAGGCTTCAATCGGTGGTAGACTGGTTTCTTCAAACTTTTCTGTGGAAGTTATATAATCATAGGGGAAAACTCCTTTTCGTAATACTAAGTCCAATTTATCTTCAGGCACAATTTTGCTGGTTTCTTTTAGATCTTCTCTTCTTAGGTTCTCAGACAATTTGCTCAAACTAGATGACATAAATCTATAAGAGTCTACGAAGCGAAGTTTAATTTTACCAACTGTTTTTGAGAAACTGATGTACTTCTCCAATGTTTCAGCTAATACTTCGATTTTTCCATCATCTCGTCCTAACTCTGGGATAATAAAGTGGGAGTCATAGCCGCTAAGATTGTGTAACACGACAGGAATAAATTGAGGCAGTTTGTAATTTATATTGCATGAATTACAAGCAGGTCCTCTGTATAACCCTGTGAGGTGATCATGATCTCTTACTTTTTGATTTTCTTCACTGAAGCTCTTCTTGCATAGATAACATCTTGTTGCCGAAATGTATTCTTCTTGTTGATTTTGGTTCAAAGGTTTCATGGGTAAAACATTACCGTATAAGCGTTCCGCCTTTTCAGCAATGTCATACAACTGGTCTACAAAATACTTAGCAGCTTCTTCCCCACGGTAGAGTATAGGAGTGGATGTTAAGCCATAGTCTTGCAATTGTTCTTCAGGTAAAGTAGATTTCACCAATAAGCAAAAACTGTTAGGTTGATGCAATTGATATTTGGTTCTTCTAGTTACTTCACCATCCGAAAGTTCCTGCGGCACTAACGTGGATTCAAAGTCAGCGTAGATAACTAGTGGAATCCGGTATTGGTGAACTGTTTTATTGAACTGAACAAATGCTCTAGATGGTGGTGGCAGACTAATCTTCACTTCATAGTTGTCATTACAAAGCCGCTGGTGTTCCGACAACCACTCCAATCCTCCACGTCTCAAGTCCTTATTTGTGAAACAAAAGCATCTCTTACACACTGTTACTCTAATTTTCTTTTTAGTCACTTGTCGTCCAACAAAAGTTTCAAAGTTCTTGATGTAAACATAATGTGATATTTCACCTTTGGTTAATAGAAGCAAATCTGTATGATTTTGACGTTCAGTCTTTGTAACTCGTAACGGGTATACGTTATTTGATTCGTCTAAACCAAACACATTAACTGAAACTCCTGGGTTTTTTCTCTCAAATTTAGCAACATCATTAAGACTAACAGGATACGACATACCTTGGAAGTTATAGCGGTGTTGAACAGCTTCGTATGCTATGCTAGGTCTACAGGCATTAGGTTCCACATATTTTGCTAACATTGCATACCGGAAACATTCATTATCCTCATTTTTCACATTGATACATGATCTTGTATCTCGGATCACCTTTGGTAGAGGGATAAAGCTGCTTCCTCTCATACCATATCCATGCTTGTGAACCCTCACATCCATACCTTCAATTGATGATAGCGTCCAGCCGGATCCTCTTCCTTCATGTTCTTGAAGTTTCACTAGAGTTCAACCAAACATTCTTCTAAGATTTCGTTGATATGAGATGTGGTTGTAAGGGTTCGGTTTTTAGCAATGAATGCTCTCGGTGAGTTTTCACCATCGGTATTAGTAAACATAGCCTCCAACACCAATCCAAATTTAATAAAGTTCAATCTTGCCAATTCTTCCATCAATGTTTTTACAACTAGATTTTTAGCTTGGGTTATAAAGTTTTCCAATTCCAATTGCACATTATTAATTTTGAAATGAGTTACAACTGGTCCTGGCAAGGCTGTGGTGCGCAGTTGTCTTTTATCTTCCACTTCTTCTGTATCCTCTTCTTCCATATCCTCTTCTTGGGTACGCAGTTGTTTTACATCTTCCACTTTTTTTTCTTCCATTTCCTTTTCAATAAATCCTCCAGCTGTAGATGGTCCAGCTCCGGCAAATTGAATAACACTTGGTCTTCTTCTTTGCATTAACTGTAAATAGCTAGCCCAGTCCTCCTTCTGCTTCTGGGGTTTTTCCAAAAACCGATCAATCGCATCCAAGTCTTCTTCACTTACTACAATCTCTTCTTTTCTGTCCTCTTCACGATGCAATTCTCGGTGTAACTGTAGATAGCTATCCCAGTCGTCCATCTGCTTCTGGTAGTTTTCCAATAACCGATCAATCGCATCCAAGTCTTCTTCACTTACAACAATCTCTTCTTTTCTGTCCTCTTCATGATGCAATTCTCGGTGTAAAACAAAGATATCTTCATCTTGGAAAAACTCACCACAAATATCGCAAAGAGCCATTTTTTACAGTTTGGCTTTGAGTGTGCACTCGGTGAATGTCCAAGCAATAATGAGCAGCGCGCTCAACAGGGTCCCTTTATACCCGAGGTTGAAGGGTGGGGGAAGGTGACGTCATATATATTCCGGTTTATCAATCATTTAGTAAATTTGGCTTTTAAACACCCATTTTCAATATATTCTTCAACAGGCTTGATAAACCAATAATGTTTGGTCTAAATCCACTACTTTGTACAAATTTTTTGAAAGATGTCTGTTTGAGCAAGTTTATGTGGAACAAGGTCATTTGGAATTAATATTTTTAGCGGGGGATAGAGCACTGCAATGGAGCCATGGTATATATATAAGTGGTGTTTCCATCCAATTGGTTTGCCCTTTTTTTATACCTCCCACAAACTATGCATTTATGTGGGTCAAGGTCGCGTAAAGATACCCTTTGAGCGGGGGATAAACCACTAAGCAGCATGCTAGTCCATTGCCGCAAAGTGATCTATTCCCCGCTCTGTTCTACAAAACCTCAATCAAGTCCAAGTTTAACACTTGGTTGGGAGAATTACATTAGTTTGATACTTATTTCTACCGTTACACTTGCTCCATTCTCAAAAAGATATAAATAATATAATCCTGGGTACTGTTCTTTTTCACGTCCTGCATGTTCCTTAATAAAGTCGAAGGCCAATCTTTTTGAATATTCATTATGAAACACTTCTCTTACACAAACAAGGATTTTTTCTTCCAGGAATTTCACTTGAATTATTGTTAGTTTGCTTACATCATCCTTGTCTATCAGGGGTAGCTTGTAGGTGAAAGTATTTGGTGGTAGTTTGTGCGTTCTATCAAGTAAACAACAAAATTTTTTATACAATTTCTGCTCATTGTCTGTAATACTATTAATACCAAACAGATTATAGTACGAAGGATCATAAGGTATACGACGATACATTTTCAGAACCGGCCAACATGAGCGCTGAAGCTAAAATGAGAAATGCGTGCAACCCGGCCGCCTTATATCCCCACCGGGTGACCACGCCCAAGGTACCCGGGGGGGGGGGGGCACTTCTCGTCCGGAGCAAAAAACTTTTTGGTCAAGGTCAAAAATTTTTTCCAAAAAAAAAAGTTCGGTGGGGAGGGGGAGGGGGGTGGGGGAGGGGTTGGGGGGGCATTACTATATTTAGGTCAAGGTCACGAAAAAACTTTTAAAAAATTAAGCCCCACCTGGGGCATTTAGGTTGCCATCGCTGTAGCCTCCGAAGAGACCCAACTATGACAACAGGGCAACATCCAATGTCGTGTTCCCTTCGCCACGCGAGACTTGTAAACATTTACTGCATTGTCTTTTCAATAGCTAACAAAGATTCATTTACATAATTTTGAGTTTCCAAGAGGAAACACACTGAGGACACCCTAGTTTCTTACGTCCTCGGTCCGAGTGCAGAGGCCGCCGCAACCTTTTGCATGCCAGCGTACAAACGGACATGCTCCCACAACCCCAGCCGCAACCTGTTGCATGCCTGAGAGGAGCCTAACAAGACTTCAAAGTGACTTTACACGGGGGCCTACTCCCGTAACCCTATCATTAATATTTGTAATTTAGCAAGCAGTAAATTTTTACAAGTCCTTTGTGGGTCAAGGCCACACGGACATTAAAAAAATTTCGGCCCCCGTACATCCATGGCGAACCACGAATGTTCGGGGGCCTTGGGGACTAAAAACGCAAATAGCTAACAAAGATTCATTTACATAATTTTGAGTTTCCAGAAGGGAAACAAGAGGTTGAGGACAGCCCTAGTGGCTTACGTCCTCGGTCCGAGTGTAGAGGCCGCCGCAAATTGGCCACAGCTGTGGTCTGCATGCCAGCGTACAAACGGACCGGTTCCCAACCCAGCCGCAATATTGCATGCCTGAGAGGACCCATGCTAACGTTGGTATAAAAATGCTTTTACACGGGGGTCTACTCCCGTTCCCTAACTTTAAGATTTACTTTGAGCATTGAAAAAGCTCAAGGGGGAATGCTAAAACAAGCGTATACACTTTAGATAAATATACCACACTTACAACACATAATTGAGTTCAACATAGTCAATGCTGGAACAAGCACATACACATTAAACACATATGACAAACAAGACACACAGGATAAAAGACACACAGGAGACATAGGATACAAGTAAAACACTCTCATATAAAACAATTCCCAATACCCAAACGCAAGCGCAATATCTTACAACTAATACAAGTCTTAAAGTTAGAGTAGACTTCGCTAAACAGTGAAGGCGCAATTCAGTGTTTAGTGAGGCCTATGGCGGTCCGTCCCGATCGTTCACGTTCAACGCGCGGGAGCGGACTGCGAGCCGGCTGTGGCCGGGCCGCCTTATATCCCCACCGGCTGCCACGCCCAGGATATCAGGGGAGGGGGTGGGGGAGGGGGTGGGGGAGGGGGGGGTCGCACTTTTTGTCGGGGGGGGGGGGTTCGCACTTTTTGTCGGGGGGGGGGGGGTTCGCACTTTTTGTCGGGGGGGGTTCGCACTTTTTGTCGGGGGGGGGGGGGTTCGCACTTTTTGTCGGGGGGGGAGGTCAGGTAGGTTAAGTGGGTCAAGGTCACCCACAACACTTCTACTCTAAGTGTTGGCTATATACCCCCACCATAACTGGGTCCCTAGGCTGCACAACACAGCTCCGCCAGTATGTCTCCGGCTTCCATGCGGTGCGCCTCGCTGTTCTCTAACTCTCTATATGTAAGTAATTTTATAAGTTTTGAATCTAGGTCACTACACTTTACCTCTGGGACAATATCGACTTGTAGTATTTCTGTGTTTTGGCTCAAGGTCATCACACTTTAACTCTGGGGCAATATCGACTTGTAGTACTTCAGTATTTTAACTCAAGGTCACCATACTTTAACTCTGAGACTGCATCAACTTGTATTATTTCAGTGTTTTGACTCAAGGTCATCACACTTTAACTTTGGGACTGCATCAACTTGTAGTATTTCTGTGTTTTGACTCAAGGTCATCACACTTTAACTCTGGGATGATTTCAACTTATAGTATTTCAGTGTTTTGACTCAAGGTCGTCACACTTTTAACTCTGGGGCGGGATCGACTTGTAGTATTTCTGTGTTTTGATTCAAGGTCACCACACTTTAACTCTGGGACGGGATCGACTTGTAGTATTTCTGTGTTTTCACTCAAGGTCATCACACTTTAACTCTGGGGTGATTTCAACTTATAGTATTTCAGTGTTTTGACTCAAGGTCACCACACTTTAACTCTGGGACGGTATCAACTTGTAGTATTTCTATGTTTTTACTCAAGGTCATCACACTTTAACGTGTAACTTTAAGGTAGCACCAAAACTACCCGTGCTACCCGGCTTGACATTTTCAAGTTTCCCAAGGTCATCGCAATTTCCCCCACCACTTGCCATACACCTAGAGTGCGCGGGGCCGGACAGTCAGTCGCTCGGTGTCTGTCGTAGGGTGCGTATCGTGGTTGCAGTAATGATTGAATGGGGGCTTCTGGGTCAGTTCGAGGTCACCCGAGCGGTGTCACATGACGGTTTAAGCAGAGTCACGTTGCAAACTTCAAGTTTCCTCGGCACTTTTGCTGTTTCTTGTCTAATTTCGCTCCAAGTCGTCAAGGTCATGGGAACCTGACTGAAACTCGGAGCGTAGTGTGAGAAACAGCAAAAGTGCCGAAAAATTTTAGGTTTCAGCGTGACCTTGACCTTTGTGACATCGATGACGTCATTTTGGTGACGTAAGGGGTGATGACGTCATCAGCACGTCATTTCTGTGACGTCATGGGTGTGACGTCATGGAAGTGACGTCATTGGTGATGATATCATCGATTGCGTCATCGGTGAGGTCATTGACCTCGATGACGTCATCGCTCGGGTGACCTTGAACTGTTCCAAAAGCCCCCATTCCCCACTACTATAATATATAAGAAAACATTTTAAAAAGTATTCAAGAACCAATATGGAATATGATACTCTAATACAGAGGGCAATACGATGTCTGAAGACATTGACTGTTGTGTCTCCAAGCCGGGATTAGCAAAGCGGAAGTACTTGAAAATGCATCACTAGTTAGGCCTAATTAAGTTCATAATTGTTTAATTGAACATGTTCTTTCATTGTATGATTAGTATCATTGTTGAAGGTATAAATTGTTATATAATATATTTATTATTTCCAAAAGTTTACAGTATTATGTGGCCTATATATTTTTTTATACTCAGCATGTTATTGTTAATTGTTATTTATATTTAAGCTAAAAATTATTTTGGTTGTTGTTGTTACCTTAAATATATATATATTTTTAATTATTGTTATTGCCGTACGGTTACGTTTATGATTGCTTATTGTTGTTATTATAATTAATTGCTGTTATTAATATTACTTATTATTTATATTAGTTAACTTTCTTTTTGGTGTACTGCAAAGTCCGAAGGACCATTATTTATTAATTATTATATAGATTTACCAGTAAAACATAGCATTATATAACCACTATGTAATATATTGTAAAATGGCTTCTTGATTAGCATTATACGTGCTGGTAATGATATTCAGGTTGAAATAATAAAACGTCTTCCAACACTATTCGATATATTTACACTTATACTGTAAATGTTTACATCTTACATAACATATATATATATATAAAAGATCTTATATATATTTATCTTTTATATACAATTACCTTATATAATTATATAAGACCTTAATTATATAAGATCTTTTATATATATTTACAGTCTGTAAACATTTACAGTATAAGTGTAAATATATCGAATAGTGTTGGAAGACGTTTTATTATTTCAACCTGAATGTTAAAATGGCGAAACCGTGAATAAATAAATAAATAATTAATACAGGGTAATTAAAAAAGAATGGTGCAATATTTTTATACTCTGAGTTGCAAAATCATGAAAACAGAATAAAACTGTTTATTATATTAACAAGTTTTAATTAAAATTAAATTATGCATTACAAATGCTCAATGTGAGCTCCATCAGCACATTTGCAAATATCCAGGCAAAATTCCAATTCAGCCATTACTTAGCGTTTCCTGAGTTATGGTCTGCACGACTTCTGTTAATCGATGTCTTCATTCTTACATTGTTTGGGACATAGGAGTCCAGTACCCTTTGTCTTTGATAAACCCCCACAAGAAAAAATCTCAGAGCATTAAGTCAGGTGATTTAAGAAATCGAATAACAGAAGCCGTGCAGTCCATAACCCAGGAAATGCTAAACAATGTCTGGGCTGAGTTGGAATTTCGCCTGGATATATGCAGACTTTCCAATGGAGCTCACATTGAACATTTGCAATGCATAATTTGATGTAAACTAAAACTTGTTAATATAAGAAACTGTTTTATTCGATTTTCATGATTTTGCAACTCAGAGTATACAAATGAATTAATCTTACTTTTGCACCATTCTTTTTTTAATAACCCTGTATAATTCAATATAGGAAAAAAACTGATGACTATTATTCGTACTCACTGTGGTACACAAGAGTTTTTTTTTATACGTTTTTGGAAATAATTATAGCTTGGCATTATGCTTCGCGATATAATTAACTAATTTTTACAATTTTCAGTGATTGAAGAAACTATTCAAAAACAGTTAGATTCGATTTAACGCTTCTCACCGGCTCGAACTCTTGATAAGACAGTAATTTATTCCATTTCAAGTTTTTCGGAGCTGATTTTCACCTGATTGGACCCTAATCAATGGCCCGCTGTTTTCCTGACTTTTAATTAATTTTGTGAGAGATTTCCATCTAATTAATTGCATCCCATTGCCTCCCGCCTTCAACTGATATGGCCTGCTGCTCAAGATCTGCAATTAATCACTTCGAAACTCTTTTCAGTAGATTTTTCTTAGCACCCTATATATTTCTTTATTTAAAAACTTTTTCATAAACAAAATGTAACATACTCAACTAACTGTATTGAAGTTTAATTTCTGAGTTGGGGATAGTGGAAGGCTATACAGCGCGTTACAGTCTCTTAGGCCCCTTTTATGCACGACGTCGCACGACGGACGGCGAAAGACGTCGGAATGAAAATGCATTGGGGCAAATGGGACCATTTATGCACGACGCCCGACGCTCGCCCGACGCGCGTACTCAAAAACCCGACGTCGGTATTTAGAGTACGACCGTCGGGCGCACATCGAAAATGTTGTCTAAATACATTACAGCATATGGAGCTATTTATGCATGAGATGGCGTCATTTGACGGATGTCGAAGGACGCTCGTCGGGCGGACGTCGGACGCGCGCCTCTCCGGCGTCGTTTTTGTGTGGTGGGGGAAGGCAGTTCGTCTATGTCTATAGCATTGATGCTTCTCATTGAAGAGGTTGTTTTTAGTCCTGAATTAAGTAATAAACTGTTAAACGTCTAAAAATTCTGCTAGGAGCGTTACCAACCTTAAAAACGATCACAAATTGACTGCTGGTATTTACTATTATTAGTAATTTAAAATAAAAAATAAAAAAAAAACTATAAAATTTTTCTGATTTGCTGAGCGTGTATGCAAATCATAAAAAAAACATTCTGATCGTGATCGTGATAAGGGATCAATGGGCGCTGAATTGTGGTTTGAGAAATGCCTAAGAACTTTAGATTAATACGTGTTTTGGTTTAATTTTAAAATGGTAAGAGTCAAATGATCATATTGAGTGAATATGATATAATAATTGAAAATTAAAGTGTATCAGTCAACAAAGTGTTAGAATTCTGGATTTTTCCAGAAACGTTTTGGTCATTTCATAGATTGCAGAACTATAGGAAACTATCGGGCCCGACTTCCGTCCTACGCGCGCCCGACGGACGTCTTTTCACGCTGGAGAGACGTTTGACATTTTTGTCAGCGTCACAATGACGCGCGCCCGACGTCCGTCGCCCGACGCCGTGCATAAAAGGGGCCTTAAGCTGTTCAGTAATTTTTTAACCAATTTAGTGTAAGTAATTTAACTTTGTACATGTATATAAGCAATATAAATGTACTTTTTAAAATTTATAAGAATTTTACCTGTTAATGAGGTCGGCCCTATGGAGTAAGAAGACAATTTTAAATGTAAGAGTAGGTCAGTATGTAAATCATATTAAAGGTCTCTTTTAATACAGAAAATGTTGCAAACCCAACCTCAAAAGGATGACCGAGTCAATAATGGCAGATGATAAAACTTTACAATAAAATCATATTGCCGAAAACAAAAAAATGCAATAGCTATCGATGAACTTGGACTTTTGAAATCGGGTTTGTCGCTAATTACTCAGAATGCAAAGACCATTAAAATGATGTAAGATTTTTGCACATGCCGATTCAGTTTTCCTCACGGCTTTCATTAGAAGCGTTCTCTAAAGGGAGTCTTCAGAAAAACTCCATAGGCCAATGACATACACAATTTTAAACGGATTTCAATTCTGAAAAATTTTCCACAAACCCGATTTCAAAAGTCCAAAATCGAGAGTTACTGCATTTTTTGTTTTAGACAGCATGACTATAATGTAAAGTTTGGTCGAATGCTATTGTTGACTCAATCATTATTTTGTTTTCGAGTTTGTGCAATCGTTCTCTATTAAATCAATCAATTTATTTCATGTATATATTAACCCATTCTTATATTTAATATTTTCCTCAATCTCCCTATGCGTCGACCCCTGCAGAGATAAAATCTGATACATGTCAAAAAATACATCTACATTGCTTATATATAGAAATAAATGTATGACGTAAATTATACTTAATTGGTTCAAAAATTATTACTCCGTTCCGGGAATTTTTTTAACACACTGTATATATGATCTAAAATGTACAAAACAGAGTAAAATAATGATAGGAGAGAAATGGTACAAAAACAAATAGGTAGAGTGAGAAAGTTATAGCTAAAAGTAATTTAAAAAATGTTATGGATATTTTTGGTCCATTTTAATATTCAAACCACCTCAAAATTGTTAGGCCTACTGTGTATTTTCCTGTGGGATGTATCTTTTTTACTTTTACTTCGTTCATTTATCAATGAGAACATTATTATAAATTCGTTCTGTACGTACAAGAATTAGTTGTATCTAATAAATTAAAAGAATTTCCATTTTCACTGACCAGTTAGTGCGAATTAACTAATTATAACAATTCTGCAAACAATTTGACTAGAATTTAATTATTTTACAAATAAGGTATAATCTGAACAACAAATGGATAGCTGATGGTGAATAAACAGTCAGATAATAATAGGAGAGGGTAAAAGTTTAATATAGTAATTTACCATAGTTGCCATATCACGGCAGTTCCAGTAACGACCTATAGAGAGCAGGTGGTGCCATGTAAATATGTGAGCCTTGCTATCACAGGTTCTAATGATTATATGAGCTCTTGAACAGCTTTTACTGTGCATTATTTGGCTCCAGTAAGAACGAGAAATGCTTTGGGAATCTTGTATAACACCAAACGCATCAGCAAGCTTAAATAATGCCCTTCTAAGTTAACATTCAAGTAATGAAATTAAACAACAAATATTGCTAACATTTTTGATAAAATGCATATTTATTTTATCTTAGAGAAACACTCATCAGTAGATAAAGTTGGTAATATATAAATATCAACATAAAAATATGAACAAACCGACAATTAAATATTTAATTATCTAATTAAAACGGTAAAGTAACCAATTAAAAAGAAAAATTATGTTTATTTTCAAAATAAAATTTTATTATGAAAGTATCGGTTAAAAATAATTGTAGTGCTGGAGTTCCAGATAAGTGTGGATGACTTGAAGGGACAGATGGTTACCGTGCCACCGATAGCCTTGCATCCGTTTCTCTATCAGGTTTTGAACAAACTTATAAATATGTCTATAATTGAATTGGACAATTACGTCATCAAGCACCAGAAACAAAACACCAGCAATTAATAATAACAGGATAAAAATAAATAGTTTGCTAATTATTGACCTCAGTGGGTTTTCTTGTCGTACTCCGCTGCCTCGCCGCTGCTCTACATTGACTCACCGAACTAACAACTCTCTCGGCTTTGTGAACTTTCACGTCCAAACAGCCGTGATAGTCTAGTGGTTAGGACATTGCGTTGTGGCCGCAATAACCCAGGTTCGAATCCTGGTCACGGCATGGACACTTTTATGCCCGAATATATGAATAGATCCGAATAAAAGTGTTTTTTATTTTTTATATATATATTTCTATTGATTTTTAAATTACCACAAGTGTTCTGAATTTCAATACTTATTTGTATTGAACGCAGGTGCTTTTGCACTGCAGAGCATCTTTGATTTATTTTATTGTTATTATTTAAGTTGGTAGCTGGCTATGATAGCCATATGATGTACGTATGTGTATACTTATTTGTAAGTGGTCCCATCCGAACACATTGGCGAAAATGTTTAATATCCCTCTTCAATTCAAAATATTGAATAGTCATCAATGTATAAAAACATTCCTAAAATGTATTGGCTATGTTTAATGTTGAAATAGCTGTATGATGTGATCGATAAGCTGATTTAACTTAACACTAGTAAAATATTTAAATTTTACACTTCAATTCCAAAATACCTACAATACGACCATATACTACACAACTGATAATTTATGAGGCAACAATTTATAAACAGAAAGTACATGGGTACATAATGAAACTTTTCAGGGGCACATTTGAGCGGATTCTTAAACATAAAATAGCCTATTTTTAATGTATTATTCATGATACTCAAGGTTGATTAGGTTGAAGCGTATAATCGAGTGAATAATTTCAAAATATTATTCACGTAAAAAATACGATTAAGCCCTAAATAGGTGTTTTCTCCCAAATTTTTAGGTAGTAATTTTACCTAATATTTTTTTCCTTTGCTTGAGTAAATATTTTTAAGTTGATTTAAACTAATGAAAGAACTCGATCGGAGTCTTCAGTTTTAATTAATTTTGTCCGACCATCCTGTTTGACTCTTTGACGAGTTAAGATTAATTACCGAACTGTCACCTCTTCCTTAACTTCCTGGTGTTGCCCAAAGTTTAGAATTTTGTTGTTGTTTTTTTTTATTTGAAAATAATCCTGCACACATATTTTATCAAGTTTTAACCATAATGATAATAATATTCTTTATTCCATAAAATAAAATTTCATTGCAAGGAAAAAGTCATTCAGTGATGTTTATATAAATATAAATAGAAGCATACAAAACATTAAAGCTTTTAAATATTCGATATAAACTAAAAATACGATATGATTATTTGATAACAAAAATATCTCTCATGAATTAATTTTATCAGTTTGACCGCGTCTGATAAAAGTTTCTTATCACTCATTAAGGGATAAAATAAGCAAAAATACAAAATTTTGGTTTCTGGTTAAAGTAATATCTTAATCCCTAAAATATTGTCAGAACCAGTGTTTGAATATCTCAATTAGCAATAAAGTTGCCACATTAATCATAATAGTAGTTTATACAACTAAGATTTGTATAAGTCACGAGTGACAGGTAAGTTAGAACGAGATCGAATCGCGTGTTCTAAATATCTCGCGAGTGACTCATAAAGAAACTGAAACATGAATATTATTGGAACAATCAGCTTATGTGCGAATTTCCACTAGCATTACAACACTGGATCGCCAAATCTTTCTGAGCTCTCATTGGTCTAGAACCTGAATTTTAATGTGAAATATGAACTCCTAAGACTTCATTACGATTCATGTTTGAGTTTGGTTTAATAATTCACTTCTTTTTATTGTTACTTACAACATCAATATTGGAGATTATTGTAACGGTGGTAGATAAAATAAAAAAATCAGTTCAATTATGTTGTTAAGTTTAAATCTAATTAAGATGCAATCTTCTCAAGAGGTTAAGAGTTAGGCTATGAACAAATAAAGTAAATATATATATCAAATGAGACAGTAACGAAGTTTTTAATCTTCAAATATTGAGTAAAGTTTTGCTTTACGTAAGGATTGTTTAATTTTGTGCAAGTTTTTTTCCAACATTTTTGCAATGATTAGTTGGTAGCTAGTTGAGCTTGTTGTAGCTAGTTGGTGATTAATTTTTAATTATTTAGATTCGTTGTTGTATTTAAATTTTAATCATCAAAACTTTTTAATGAATAATCATGATACATAGTTCATTTTTTTGACTTGAACAGATTTTTCCAACTGGCTTGATACCTAAAAATCCGAGCTATCGATTTCCGGGTTGGCGAGCGCGCCTACTTAAAAACAACTAAATGGTTCACAACTTTGAATGAATTAAAACAATTACATAGTCTACGATAGATACTAAACTGTTATAGGATTTTTTAATACATACGTAGGCTTAAAAAAAATCAGAATTCATTTTCCTACTGCTGGATATTGAGTTTCAAATTGTTAGATAAGATTTTTACCTGTACAATATCATTTTTGGTGGTATGACGACCGGTTTCGTGACGACAGTCACATCATCAGGTCAATCCTCGATTTAACGATTCGTCAGAAACACTTAAAATTGACACAAACATATTGAAACATCCACAAAACACTAAAACAGTACATTTAATCACAACAAATTCGGTTCCCGAGATCGAACTCATCATCGCGGTGCGTGCACGCATTACATCGCCGCCGGCCGGCTCGATGTAATGCGTGCACGCACCGCGATGATGAGTTCGATCTCGGGACCCGAATATTTTGTGATTAAATGTACTGTTTTAGTGTTTTGTGGATGTTTCAATGTGTTTGTGTCAATTTTAACTTAATCTGACGAATCGTTAAATCGAGGATTGACCTGATGATGTGACTGTCGTCACGAAACCGGTCGTCATACCACCAAAAGGATATTGTACAGGTAAAAATCTTATCTAACAATTAAAAAAAAGTGATTTACAAGGAAATTGACAGAAGCGTTTTAACAAAATGGCATATACGTTCTAACAAAACTGTTTGTCAAGCAGTTGTAGAGCTGACCTAGAAGATTGGAAAACAACACTTCCAACACTTCCAATGCAGTAATCAAAAGAAAATCCTCTTAGCGTATTAGTCGTAATGATCTTTGCTTAGCGCTTCAGTTATTTAAGAATATTTTATTTTCATCTTAAAGTCAAATTACTTGCAGATAAAAAGGTTTTTTAACTGTGCTACCATTGGGATTTTTCAACTATAACTCTTACGGCAAACTTTAAATGGAGAACATTCCCTGGTTTTTAAAGTGGTTTAAAAATAAGTAAATTAAAATAAAATAAAGTAAAAATAAATAATTAAAGTAAAAATAAGTAAATTAATAAGTAAATTAAATAGCTACCATTTTCTAATATGGCGGCCACCTTAAAAAATTCTGTTAAAACATCCCATATTTTATGGCGTTCCATGTTATTTTAATTTTTTTTTTATTCTCTGCCATTTTTCTCTAAACCTACCGGTTAGGGAGGGAGCTAGAGACAAAGTTCATTTTTGTTGCATAAGAATATCATGGAAAAACTTTAACTGCCCATATCTCCGAACCATTCAATAAAATAAAAAAAAAAACTCAAGAATAAAAATGTCTCAAAATTATGTTTTATGAATATTTTACTCATAAAAAACTATCGTTTACTCACAAATTAACTTATTTCAAATATGGCGGACAAAAATTAAAATTTCAAAAAATATAATGTATTTATGAAAGGAATGACCTTAAGAATTTTAAGACGTTTTATTGGAAAGTATGTTTTTTATTTTATTGAATGGTTTTGGAGATATGGGCGGTTAGTTTTCTCTATGTTATTCTTATGTATGATTAAAATGAACTGTAATTGTCTCCAGCTCACCAAAGGCAGGTTTAGAAAAAAATGGCAGAGAATAAAAAGGTCTTAAAATTGCATAAAAATTTCTAAAACATATAAATTATAGGGTGTTTGACAAGAAATTTTATAGTTGACCTCCGTATTGGAAAATGGTGGTCATTGAAACAAATTTTATTTACTATTTTTATACCTCTTTAAAACAAGTGAATGGCCCCCTCTGTAAGATGTATGGTTTAAACAATCTCAATGGCGAAACACTTAAAAATAACAACCTCTAGCATCGTATATATTTTATATACAACTTATTAACTTGCAACAATTTGTACTATTTTAGTCAGGAAAAATTTATTAAATTGACGACAGTTAACATCCCTAATGAAGGTATAACAGCTAAAATATTGCTGGACATCTCTGGGAAAGATCTTGGAAAAAATAAGATGCTATGAATCTTTCCACGTTGATAACGTTAACAGAGGTTAATATACATTCAACTATAATAATCTATTCATTACTGATGTTTGTTATTGAAACCCATGTAAAACTTAACAACCTTCAAATCAAACAAAAGCTTTAAAAAATGATTTTTCGTAAAATTTTTTATATTTTTTTTAGTTTTAATATAGAAATAAACTAATTATAAAGCACAGAGGGTCTAATTGATATTTATATCTCCATTACTGTGTTGCCGACGCACCATCTAAGCATTATTTTATCATAAAAATGATGTAGTCGTTACTTAAAGTTGAAAAACCTATCACAGAATTATCACAACCTAGATACATATTGTAATAAATTAACTCAATACAATCAAACTTAAATTAATATCAAACTTAAATTTGATATATGTTTTTTATTTATTATAAGCAAACGTATAAGATAAAGTAAATCATATCTTATCATTTATTTTAGGTTAGCACCATTCAAAGGATTCTTTTTTGGACTGGAATCTATAAGTTAAATAGAATGAGTCAGTTTTTTTGTATTATTCAATATTACATTTTATACTTGAGGCTGCTCTATTAGATCATGCTCTTTAGCGTGCATTTCATTAGGCTCTTTTATGGAAGTTTTATTGTATTTTATTCATCATATAAAGTTCATTCATTCCACTCTGGTTTACACCTACCATACATCATACATATTCTAAGGGTTAATAGGAAAGTTACTGAGAGGTAGCAATGCTTGACTTAATGTTCGCAAATTATTGGCCCAAGTTCGCTTATCATCAGAAGTTTCAACTTATGACCCGACCACGGGTGGAGATTTATAAGATGAGTTGGAAGGTTAAGATGGTAAATTAATATCACTCTACCCTTCCGCGGGAACGAAAGGTTTAGTAACAAACAGTCAGATCAACGCTGACAAGAATTTTGCTCGTAATACAATTTATTTTACGCGAAGTCGGATGGATATTGTTTGTTAACTATAACATAACTCAGTTGTCTTAGTGTATGTACCATTTTACTAAGCACAATTTAATGACCCATATAGAACCATATGACCCTTATAGAACCACATGACCCATATGACCATATGACCCATAATACCGAGTAATTCATAAGTCGGTTTAGCGATTGTATTCTTAGAAGCAAAAATAATAAATCAATTTTATTTACATCATAATTTTATTGAAACTGAATTTACAGTACACATAGGTTGTAAACTCAAAAAAAAAAAAAAAAAATTATTCAAATGCTTGGAAATAACTTCAATGCTTTTGTAATTGATCAAAAACAGGTTGTGCAACATTAGTTTCGAAAGAGTTGTGTTTCATTCAATTTACCCCGGTTAACTGACAAGAAGCACCCGGTATAGAAACATATGACCATAGTGAAACTTTTTTAATACAAACCCTAACTACTCATTTAATTTAAAAAAATATTTCGGTCCGTTTAGAAATTTTTTATAGAAAAATTATTAAGGATCTACATCGGCATTCTATATACAAATATCAGTAGTAGTAGCATTTTGTCGATTTTTTTAGATAAATAAAAAAAACCGGCTAATTAAGCAAAATAGGAAGGCGATAAGCCAGTCATAGCATTTCAAGATTTTGCCATTAGCTTAAGCCCCGCTCCTGCAAATGCTTTCGAAGAAAGACCCACCACTTATTAGGAAGATCTTTGTCTTTAAGTGGCTTATGTCGTACCTCAGGATTGCAGTAATTACTGTGTCTAAATGAAGACATCTTATGCTAATGCATCGTTCAATGTAAGATAGAATTTTACAAATTAACCTACATGATTCTAAAAGTTTTCTTTTTTAAAAGCCGCTTTTTAAAAGGTAACTCGAAATGAACGTTCGGTTTCTCGCACTACGTTAGTTTTATTACATTTAAACTATGGTAGAACCTCTTAAATTAAACCATTGAAGGAAATTAGACTACATTTCCTTTTGCTGTAGTTATTTAAAAAAGATTGAAATTTTTATTTCAAATTAAAAGGTACTTTGTTAAAGTTCCACTAAAAATTAGAGGTTTTTACATATAACTTTACATTTTCTATTTCACCATGAAATACGTCTTTTACTTTTACTTCAAGCCTGCTTCCTACCTTGAGCATTCTGTCACTGCCTTCACTTTCTTACGTGTTCTTATACACATGCAAATTTGCAGAGAAACACTTATTAGTACTTTCATCCAGACATTACATGTTTTAGAGTTTGAGCTGAAATAATCTTTAAAAAATACAACAACGAACATTGTATGATACAACAATATTTATCAATAATTGAATATATGAACGGGATTTAAAATGATTTTATATTTTATTACATTTCTTGTTAAATACAAAACTATAGTCTATTATTGAATAGCTTAATTTATTATTCAAGTTACTGTAATTAAAAATAAATTTTTATATTATTTTCGCAAATGAATAATTTTATTTTAAAATATATTCACTGCTTTTGTTGAAAAGAAAAGAAAAAAATTAATAGAAGAGGAGCGTTGTGGGAAACGCATTGTACAAAAATGACTATTTCGCTACACATTGTTGAACAGAAAATTTTCACCATGCACCTAAGGTTTGACGATAGTTTAATGCGAGTTAAACTTGGAGGAATAGATATAGTCATAGAAATAAATGGTTTGGAGGATTATACCTTCCAATAAATTATCTCTTCGCATGTTGCTATGAATTCCATAAGATATTATCTCGTCAGTAAACTTAAACCATATCTTTATAGGGTTTTTTGTTGTTGTTTTTTTGTCTTTTGTTGGTTTGATTGCGTACTCTGAGGATGTGGTGTATAATACTGTTTTGCCAGCTATTATAAATACATCATGTTAACAGATAGTTTAACTCCCGCTATTTTAATTGCCATGAAAATTTTTCCTTAAATAGGTGGCCAAATCATTCACAGATGAAACCGAGACAGCTCCGAACATGTACCCTTCTCTTTTCCCCGACCCTCGCAACGCCGTATACCAACCAACTGGTCCAAAACCCTAAAATAAGCACTAGGCTTAATAAAACTGATTGATCCATAGTATGTTTTAAGTACAACTCAGATTCATACAAAAACGAAGTTTCATGAATTTCCTAAACCTAAACCCCGAAGCCACGTCCGCACTGGCCGAACATGTTCGCCGTATTAAGTTCTCCCGAACTTTGTTCGTTGTTAACTTTTATAATGTAAATCATATGGCCGGCAATTGTTCGTTAGGAATCTTTATTGATTTTTTTGTGTTTGCCAAACAAGTTAGTCACGAATTTTCGGCCAGTGCGGACGCGGCTTTAGTAATCTATGTTAAATGTACCATTGTCCAAAATTTAACTTGTCATCGATCGAATGATAGTAATAAATATTACAGTGATTGTTAACATCATTACTACTTACTATTTATCAAGTATAAAATGTAGGTATTTGTGGTAAAAATATCTAAATAATATAGTTCAAATTATTAAATATTACATTTTTATAGTCTATTACTCAGCACTGACTGTGGATACTAGATGATAATGAAAAGAATATTTGTCACTTCTTCCGGCTTACTTGATCATGTCTTTGTTATTTGTTAAAACGTAGTTATAAAATTGCACATAGTCACAATTATAAAGAATCTACTGATTCATCAGTATTATCTAGTTTGTGATAGAGTGAGGTGCTGGCCAGCACAAGTGCAATTTTAATCAGTTTTATTCAGTTTTTTTTAGTTTTATCACCATGAAAACTTGTAGTTTTAGTGACTGGAACAACTTTTCATTGAATCATTTGACAAACCACAATGTAAAAATGCATTGGACTATGTGATAGTTGCATACTATGGACCTGATGAAGTTCTAAAGAACGAAACATGTCGTCTTTTGACAACCAGGATTGGGTAAGGTATTTTATTTCATTATTAATATATTTCAATCCAGGGTCACAATGAATACTATTTAGTAATGTGTAAATTCTGCAGTTTTCTCCCTCTAGATGATAATTTTCAAAAAAGAATTCTTGTAAACATCAATTTATTTAATCAATACACTAAGAAGAAGGGATAATAATTCAAAAGTTCAGTCTTAACATTAGGGAGTTTCCATTCCAGTGACCAATCTTAGGAACTTACATTAATAGCCGTTTGTGTAACTCTGATTGGCTGAACGGAAGCTGTAACAATCGGATTTCAGCAAGTTTATGGTACTTCCGGTCAAGATAAACCGAACGGAAGTTTACCGGGAGATTATAAGACCCGTAAATCATCACTCCAACTTCTTAACAATAATGTTCCTTGTGAATATATTAGTTATTGAAGTTTGATAATGAGTTATTTTGAACATTTATCCAGTAACATGGCCATATATAGGTTGTCAAATTGCATTAATAATGATTAACGTTTCATTTCTGAACGGATAGAATAGAAGAGTATATGTTGTATTTGAAAATTACTGTGTTGAGTAAGCTACTTCTATGGGGTTTAGCCTTCATTCAGACAAGTAAATACTTACTATTTCATGTAAGTATCAAAAAAGCCGCGTTTACAACGGAGTTGCAAACAAGTATTGCCAACATTAGTTTTTAACTTTCAAGAAAACGACTTAAATTTGTTGCCAGCAGGGGTTTACAACAAGATATTTGTTGGAAACACGTCCCCACCAAGAGTTCGTAAATCCTGCAACATCCTTTGATCTCGGATGTTTACACGGGTTGTAGAGAAATAAGTTGGCAACAAAATCAATTTACAAAAAATGTTGGAATATTTTGTTGCAAACATATGTTGCAAACTGGAAAAGCTGGCAACATTTTTTGACAACTACGGTGTAAATGTAGGTTAAGATGTAACAAGATAAGGTTAGACACTCAACACTTTCAATGATAGTTTCTGTTTATAATTTTTTTTTTTAATTATTGTGATTAAGACTTTGAACAAAGAACTTATCGTAATTGAACATAGTGCAGACAAAAGTGTGTCAATAACCTTGTTAAAATGATTATACAGTGTTTGGTGCGTATTAGAAACTTGATGATAATATTGTATGTGATTCAAAAACAATAATTTAGATCAATTTAAGACACTTGAAAATATTGTAAAAAAATACAAGGGAGTACAGTTCACTATTTACAGTAGGCTAATATCCAGAGTCCATAATCAAATGGTAGATTTTGATTTGTCTCCAGGAGAGAATGAATGAAGCATCGTGTTGAAAATCGGCTCACAGGGCAATCAGCGGTTCTGGTCGGATTTACGGGTTTAATCATGTTTCAATTGTATTACAATAAGTTAGGTGAACACCACGAGGCAATCACGTGACCCGCTTTATGACGTCATCAGAGCTTTGTCAACAATGCTCTAGAGGCAGGTGAGAGCTGATAAACCACCCAGACCGAGGGATGTGCTGACGATCCATCAGGCAGAAATCACATTTCGTAATACAAAGTCCTTAGTTATAAAAAATATTCAAAAACTGTACAATAAAATAAAAATTGAAATTATTTTTCCTATTATAATTAAAAACATTGGTCAAAAAGTAATTTCTATCTTGAGGTCTACACGATACAGTATTTCAAGGAAATGTGGCGTGACCATTCTTATCATTTCATAAAATAACATTGTAAGAATCGTGCTAAATAATTTGTTCCATATACCATATATCAAGATTTAATGAATTCTGCGAATGATAATGATTTTAAAAGAGCAAGGAGTTTAACTAGCTTGTTATGTTCTGTCACAGTAAATCTTTTATATCGATTTACTTGCCTATTGCTTAGCAAAATAAAAGCCTGAAAACAAGATATTAAAAAAATTAGTAGTTTTAAAACGAAATTTAGAAAAAAAATTCTGTAGTAAAGAAACAAACCAGCATAGTTGAGAAAATTGCAGGAAGAAGTAATATTTTACCAATAAATATTTTAAATAAGGAATTATTTTCGTCATTTTATCCATCCCGACTAAACCCATTACTTTTTGAATTATAAAGGTTCTATTTATGACGAAAAAGGGTTAGAGAAACGTAAGAAATGGATGCTAAAATTTAACAATGAAAGCGTTGTACTTATACATTTTTTTACAAAACTTTTTGCTTTTTGCTGGTATAAATATGATCATAATGATACGGGTGCCTTACATGAGTTCTTAAAAACAAAATTACGTTTTAAATATTATTGAAACTAAATAAGGAACTGGAAATAAAATTAAATGCAACGCATGGCCCAAAACTTTCTGAAAAGTTGCTGCACTCACTCACTTGGTTATCGAACGGGTATGACATAAACAGACCACAGCCCCGAGCGTCATGACGCGTATTCCCACCCTAATGAACAACCCTGAGGACAGATTTACGTATTTAATCGCGGTGCGATTATTATAACGAGTTACGAGGACAGCGAGAGCCAATCACGGCAACAGTTTATGACGTCATCAGAGCTTTGACAACAATCCGCTAGAGGCCTCTGGCCTGTTTAATTACCCCACCCTACAGTTATTGGTTAACAGTACCTAGCGGCCGGGCATTTGCTCGGTAGCAATTCCTCTTGGTAATATCAGTTACAGACCCAAGTGCAAAAAGCGTGTTTCTTGTTCAACACGAGCTTGTTCGCTCCGCTCACTTATTTATTCGTGATTCACTCACAGGAATATTCGCCATAACTGAATTCGTTCAATTATAGCCAATGAATTTAGATGAAATCTTTTGAATTGTATGAAGAGGTTACAGATGTTGCAGACAACTATTGTATTCGGCGTAGTGATATAGGGCCTAATTGTAATAAATAGATTAGAAAAGAAAACTTACATAATTGATCCCACAGTGAGATTCGAAATAAACTAAGAAATACAAGAGGTACATCTAGAGAAACACAATATATACCACCCAACAGTCGCATTTTGCAAAAATGAATACAAGATTGAATACTATGAAGTCTTTGGTTTGCTAGTAAGTTCTAGGGGAACCATACCAAATTTTTCAACAGACTTTTGGCAAAAGTTCAAACCTTCTGAATCAAAGGTTAATGAAATTGCGCTTACAGCAGTGAAACATTCTATAATAACTATGAGACATTATTTGTATTGTTAAATAGTCTGGTTTTCTTTGTACGTATGCAATCCGTAACGTTAGAAAGATGTAATTTATTTATTTATCAATAAATTATTATTATTATTAATTATTCCAACAGCATTTTACAATATTAGGGGGAAACAATGGTCTAGTGACTAGATTGGTTACCTTAGAAATAAAAATAACAATGGGTAGTTTACAGCTACAATAGTAATAAAGATATAATACCAAATAACAAATATTACTCCTTACAATATATATATTAAGATGACATCAAGTTCTGTTCCTAACGATAAATTACTGATCGCTATCAAAAAAGTTACAACAAGTATACAACGAGAAGTGACTCTCTAATAATAATGACATACGAAAAAAAACAAGAATATATAACAATAATCAGTATAACTAACAATAGATATAATAAATAACAATAGCAAATAATAAGTCTGTTGAATGCGATCAAGTTCGCAACACAACATAACATAACGAGCCTTCACAACAAGCTCGTTTGACGAGGTCATAATATTGTATCGAGCATGATTGCATGAAGGATCTTACTATAGTCGTGGTCAGGCTTATTGGCGGTGGGCGACCAGCTGATGCAACCTATTACCTTAGTAAACTGTTTCCAGAAGGTAACTGTAACTGTTTTTATTGGAATCATAACGTAACTGTTTGTAACTATACACTTTTACCATTATTTTCTTCACATATTTTTGCCTTGTGATCGATGAATTTGATATTCTACATTATTTCTTTTTTATCGAGTGAAACAGATAGAATGATTATATAAGGGCAGATTAATTATTATCTTACCGCAAACAAAAGGTATGGAAAACATTAATGTAGGCTATAGGAAACGTAAAATCTTGAGGAAACGTATTATAAGTTGTATAAATGCAAGGATAATAGAATAAAAATAGAACAATTCAGTTTCTTATTTAATAGCCTTGGTATAAATGAAGGTAACGTATAAAGCCTTTAAAAATATCCTAACCTAAAACCTATAACCTAAAAAATAAAAAATGTTGTAATTTTAATTTTTCACTAAAACTGACAACATTAGAGCACAACAAAAACACAAATATCCTATATAGTTTAATTGTTGGTGTGAAGGAGATCTATACACTAAGGATTTACTTTGTATCACTGTAAAAACGTTTTCCCAAATCACTATGCAAACTCAACAATGGTTTCAAAACAGTATATTTCTCGTCAAAGTAATTTTTAGTAGCTCTCTATAAATCATATAGAGATTATTCGTAGGCAAAGTGTAAATAGAATAGAAACTTATGAGGCTTGTTCACACTTCTCCTCGACTCTACATGCGGTGCCTTCCTCTTTCATCTACGCATGATGTGCACGTAGGTGCAACATTTAAAGATGAACTAAATAAAATACGTTAGTAAAGATAATTTTTATTATAAACTATATAACTTTAAAAGATATTGCTTGTAAAAAGTATGATAAAATGTTTAATGGTTTAACAACAAAAAGAAGGTTGTAAGTTGTTTTCATACGTAACAGCTGACATAAAAATTCAATGATATGTTTGTAACTGTTACTTTTTGATTCTGGTTGAAGCAGCTACTGTTACCTTCTAGAAACAGTTTACAAAGGAAATAGGTTGTAACAGCTGATCGGCCACCCGCCAATAAGCCTGTCCAGGACTATAATACGTAAAAATGTGGTTCCAAATATTTGGTCGCTTTTCTACCGCATTAACCCTTAAAAAGATGTTTAATATTTGTTTCTTGTTTTTTAGATCGTGAGATGGTATTATTAGCCGGTTTTGTTCCTATCACTGCTGGTAATGTTTCTTTTTATACAGAATATTTTGTAATAAACCTGTCGCATTTTATTGAATTTTTAACCCGTGATGTCGATATCTATTCGAAGTATATCTTGCATATTGTATGTTTGTTGAATAAATAATTTATCAAACAAGAGTTCACGGCAACCTCTCCCCGGTCTTGGTCTAGAGCGGCCTGTGCCCTGTTCAGGATACACTGGAGCGTCGAGTTCGGCCGGTTCTCGCCATTTCGTTGCGCTCTGTTGCCATTTTAACCGCTTGCCATTTCTTGTACGTCCTGAAAGCCGTGATAGTCTAGTGGTTAGGACATTGCGTTGTGGCCGCAATAACCCAGGTTCGAATCCTGGTCACGGCAGGACTTTTTGTTTTGAGAGATAAAATAATTATCAAAAATAATATACGCAGACCTAATATTAAGTTTTTAATTCTTTTTAATTTACCATATTGAATAATATATTGAAAATACAATCCTATACTGTGCTGTTTGATAAGTAGAATTATATATTAAAATGTTATTTATTTCTTAATTTAGAAAGTAATGATTTTGGCCTATTAGGATTTCTACTAGTTTTCATAACTGATGTAGTTCCATTATTAATCGGCACTGGTCTCTATGTGTAGTGGTTCTGATGTGATTTAGAATAGAATGCTTGTATTATGATATTGTTTCAGAAATGTTTTAAATGTTGCTTAAAGTTATCAATAGTGATTGTAATTATGATATTTTTACGTTAGGAAAAGAAACTCTCAGGAAAGTTTGCTATATGGGCGAGATAATATCCAATAAATGCATTTGTGTTTTATTTAGGCAAGGTGGTATTATCAGCATTGCTACTGAAAAATTTATGAATGTCGTAGTGGCGTGTTTATAAAATCTTCTTTCAAATTTAAGCCGCACTACGTATTCTTTCTTTCTAATTTAACACATGTAAAAGAATACAAATCTATATTTGTTATTGGATTAATTGTTTATTTGAAATTAGTAGTGCAAAAGTAAGGCTGCTGGCTCACTTCAAGGTCACCTGAGCGATGACGTCATCGAGGTCAATGACCCCACCGATGACGTCATCGATGACGTCATCGATGACGCAATCGATGACGTCATCACTAATGACGTCACATCCATGACGTCACACCCATGACGTCACAGAAATGACGTGCGGATGACGTCATCACCCCTTACGTCACCAAAATGACGTCATCGATGTCACAAAGGTCAAGGTCACGCTGAACCTAAAATTTTTCGGCACTTTTGCGGTTTCTCGCACTACGCTCCGAGTTTTAGTCCGGTTCCCATGACCTTGACGACTTGGAGCGAATTTGCGATGAGAAACAGCAAAAGTGCCGAGGAAACTTGAAGTTTGCAACGTGACTCTGCCTAAACCGTCATGTGACACCGCTCGGGTGACCTTGAACTAGCCCAGCTGCCTTACTTTAGACCAGTACTACAACCGCGATGTGCACCCTACGACAGACACCGAGCGACTGACTGTCCGGCTCTGTGTACTCTAGGTATATCGGCTTGAGAGACTAAGACTCTAAACTGTCAGGAATGGGAGTAACTAACTGAATTTTGCAAGGAAAAGTCATTTCATCCAATATTTTAAACAAATCCTCATCAGTAAAACTGACATTAGTCCGTTTTGTATAAAACTTAGGGCGTCCGCGCAATAGTTTGCGCCACTTAGCTAAAGTCGAAACCCTCTTAACTTTGAGTGGTAGACAGTGAGCAACTAATAAAGCCTTAACACGACTAAGTTTCTTACCCAAAGTGTCCCGCGACATGGCGTCTCCTCACAAAAGTCCACACAATACTGAGAGACTGCTTGTAGCGCACGAGTCAAGGGAAAAGAGGTGGGGGAAACAGCAGGAGTGGGGGAAGGTCACAGTGGCGGGGGAAGGTGAGGCTTAACGCTGGAGTATCGCATCACTTCACCATGAGCTGTCCTACAGTCAACACACTGTTCTCTTGGCCCGAGTTGGCACTAGAAGAAACATTTCTGTACAGCTTAGGCTGTGAGAGCCGAGGAAGCAAAGTCAAAGTGGAAATTGTGTTAAACTCCAAGATAAAGAGTCTCCTAAATAAACTAATCGTATCCCTGCAATCTCCTATAACTTTAGAGAAATACCACTATATTAAGCGACACCTTATACTTTGGCAAAACGAAGCGGAAATGGAAAAGATTACAGTAAAATTAATTTAACTCAAAACTTGGACTGGACAGTCATGGCGATACCATGTGGCGTGCAAACGCCACCCTAAACATTACAAGTTAGGTTATTGAGCACCTCTGGTACGATAACCGATGTGCTAGAGTTAAAGTGTGATGACCTTGAGTCAAAACACTGAAATACTACAAGTCGATATCGTCCCAGAGTTAAAGTGTAGTGACCTACATTCAGAACTTGTAAAATTACTTACATATAGAGAGCTATGGAACAGCGAGACGCACCGCATGGAAGCCGGAGACATACTGGCGAAGCGGTGTTGTGCAGCCTAGGGACCCAGTTGTGGTGGGGGTACAGCCAACACTTAGAGTACAAGTGTCGTGGGTGACCTTGACCCACTTAACTTACCTGACCCCCCCACCCCAAAAGTGCGAACCCCCCCCCCCCGACAAAAAGTGCGAACCCCCCCCCCCCCCCCCGACAAAAAGTGCGAACCCCCCCCCCCCCCGACAAAAAGTGCGAACCCCCCCCCCCACCCCCACCCCCTCCCCCACCCCTGATATCCTGGGCGTGGCAGCCCCGGCGGGGATATAAGGGGGTCCAGCCAGAGCCGGCTCGCAGTCCGCTCCCGCGCGTTGAACGTGAACGACCGGGACGGACCGCCATAGGCATCACTAAACATTGAATGGCGCCTTCAGTGTTTAGCGAAGTCTACTCTAACTTTAAGACTTGTATTAGTTGTAAGATATTGCGCTTGCGTTTGGGTATTGGGAATTGTTTTATATGAGAGTGTTTTACCTGTACCCTATGTCTCCTGTGTCTTTTATCCTTTGTGTCTTGTTTGTTATATGTGTTTAATGTGTATGTGCTTGTTCCAGCATTGACCATGTTGAGCTCAATTGTGTGTTGTAAGTGTGTTATATGTTTCTAAAGTGTATACGCTTGTTTTAGCAATCCCCCCTTGAGCTTTTTTAATGCTCAAAGTAAATTGTAAAGTCAGGGAACGGGAGTAGGCCCCCGTGTAAAAGCATTTTATACCAACGTTAGCATGAGTCCTCTCAGGCATGCAATATTGCGGCTGGGTTTGGGACTCGGTCCGTTTGTATGCTGACATGCAGACCACAGCTGTGGCCAATTTGCGGTGGCCTCTGCACTCGGACCGAGGGCGTAAGCCACTAGGGCTGTCCTCAACCTCTTGTTTCCCTTCTGGAAACTCAAAATTATGTAAATGAATCTTTGTTAGCTATTTGTGTTTTTAGTCCCCAAGGCCCCCGAACATTCGTGGTTCGCCATGGATGTACGGGGGCCGAAAATTTTTTAATGTCCGTGTGGCCTTGACCCACAAAGATTTATAAAAATTTACTGCATTGATAAAGTTAAATAGTAAAGGTAGGGTACGGGAGTAGACCCCCGTGTAAAACAATTTTAAACCAATTTTAGCATGGGTCCTCTCAGGCATGCAATATTGCGGCTGGGTTTGGGACTCGGTCCGTTTGTATGCTGACATGCAGACCACAGCTGTGGCCAATTTGCGGTGGCCCCTGCACTCGGACCGAGGGCGTAAGCCACTAGGGCTGTCCTCAACCTCTCTCAAAATTAAGTAAATGTTTTGTTAGCTATTGAAAAGACAATGCAGTAAATGTTTACAAGTCTTGCGTGGCGAAGGGAACACGACATTGGATGTTGCCTTGTTGTCATAGTTGGGTCTCTTTGGAGGCTACAGCGATGACAACCCAAGTGCCCCACACCCCCATCGGGGGTGTGGGGCTTAATTTTTTAAAGTTTTACCGTGACCTTGACCTAAATATATAAAAGTTTTCAAAATTCTTTAACAGTCAGGTCTTATTAACAAGGTAAATATATTAAGCTCTTTTAAAAAATGTACAAGTCAAGTAACACACAAGGTTTGACTCGTCTATAAGTGTGTCTTTTTTGGAGGCTTCAGCGATGTTAACATAAACGCCTTAAGGGAGGCTTATTGTTTTAAATTGACCCCCCCCCCCCCGACAAAAAGTGCGAACCCCCCCCCCCCCCGAACTTTTTTTTGGGAAAAATTTTTGACCTTGACCAAAAAGTTTTTTGCTCCGGACGAGAAGTGCCCCCCCCCCCCCCCCGGGTACCTTGGGCGTGGTCACCCGGTGGGGATATAAGGCGGCCGGGTTGCACGCATTTCTCATTTTAGCTCCAGCGCTTATGCTGACCGGTTCTTAAAATGTATCGTCGTATACCTTATGATCCTTCGTACTATAATCTGTTTGGTATTAATAGTATTACAGACAATGAGCAGAAATTGTATAAAAAATTTTGTTGTTTACTTGATAGAACGCACAAACTACCACCAAATACTTTCACCTACAAGCTACCCCTGATAGACAAGGATGATGTAAGCAAACTAACAACAATTCAAGTGAAATTTCTCGAAGAAAAAATCCTTGTTTGTGTAAGAGAAGTGTTTCATAATGAATATTCAAAAAGATTGGCCTTCGACTTTATTAAGGAACATGCAGGACGTGAAAAAGAACAGTACCCAGGATTATATTATTTATATCTTTTTGAGAATGGAGCAAGTGTAACGGTAGAAATAAGTATCAAACTAATGTAATTCTCCCAACCAAGTGTTAAACTAGGACTTGAACTTGGACTTGATTGAGGTTTTTTTGTAGAACAGAGCGGGGGATAGATCACTTTGCGGCAATGGACTAGCATGCTGCTTAGTGGTTTATCCCCCGCTCAAAGGGTATCTTTATGCGACCTTGACCCACATAAATGCATAGTTTGTGGGGGTATAAAAAGGGCAAACCAATTGGATGGATACACCACTTCTATACCATGGCTCTATTGCAGTGCTCTATCCCCGCTAAAAATAATAATTCCAAGTGACCTTGTTCCACATAAACTTGCTCAAACAGACATCTTTCAAAATATTTGTACAAAGTAGTGGATTTAGACCAAACATTATTGGTTTATCAAGCCTGTTGAAGAATATATTGAAAATGGGTGTTTAAAAGCCAAATTTACTAAATGATTGATAAACCGGATGTATATGACGTCACCTTCCCCCACCCTTCAACCTCGGGTATAAAGGGACCCGGTTGAGCGCGCTGCTCATTATTGCTTGGACATTCACCGAGTGCACACTCAAAGCCAAACTTGTTCAAAAATGGCTCTTTGCGATATTTGTGGTGAGTTTTTCCAAGATGAAGATATCTTTGTTTTACACCGAGAATTGCATCATGAAGAAAACAGAAAAGAAGAGATTGTTGTAAGTGAAGAAGACTTGGATGCGTTTGATCGGTTATTGGAAAACTACCAGAAACAGATGGACGACTGTGATAGCTATCTACAGTTACACCGAGAATTGCATCGTGAAGAGGACAGAAAAGAAGAGATTGTAGTAAGTGAAGAAGACTTGGATGCGATTGATCGGTTTTTGGAAAAACCCCAGAAGCAGAAGGACTGGGCTAGCTATTTACAGTTAATGCAAAGAAGAAGACCAAGTGTTATTCAATTTGCCGGAGCTGGACCATCTACAGCTGGAGGATTTATTGAAAAGGAAATGGAAGGAAAAAAAGTGGAAGATGTAAAACAACTGCGTACCCAAGAAGAGGATACAGAAGAAGTGGAAGAAATAAGACAACTGCGCACCACAGCCTTGCCAGGACCAGTTGTAACTCATTTCAAAATTAATAATGTGCAATTGGAATTGGAAAACTTTATAACCCAAGCTAAAAATTTAGTTGTAAAACATTGATGGAAGAATTGGCAAGATTGAACTTTATTAAATTTGGATTGGTGTTGGAGGCTATGTTTACTAATACCAATGGTGAAAACTCACCGAGAGCATTCATTGCTAAAAACCGAACCCTTACAACCACATCTGATATCAACGAAATTTTAGAAGATTGTTTGAATGAACTGCTAATGAAACTCCAAGAACACGAAGGAAGAGGATCTGGCTGGACGCTATCATCGATTGAAGGTATGGATGTGAGGGTTCACAAGCATGGATATGGTATGAGGGGTAGCAGCTTTATCCCTCTACCAAAGAAAATTAAAGACACCAACTCTTGCAGAAATGTTACAAACGGGGATAATGAATGTTTTAAGTATGCGATGCTAACTAAGTATGTAAAACATAATCCTTGTAGAGTTGGTAGGGAATATTATGAAAACGAACACCGCTACAACTTCCGAGGAATGTCGTATCCTGTGAGTCTTAATCAAATTGCAAAATTTGAGAAACAAAATCCAGGTGTTTCTGTTAACGTGTTCGGCTTAGATGATTCGAACAATGTGTATCCTCTACGAGTTGGAAAAGTGGAGCAAAGAAACCATACTGATTTATTATTGATAACTAAAGGCGAAATTTCACATTATGTGTGGATAAAAGATTTTGAAGCATTGGTTGTACGACAATTAACGAAAAATAAAATTAGAGTGACAGTGTGTAAGAGATGCTTTTGTTTTACGAATAAAGATTTGAGACGTGGAGGATCGGAGTGGTTGAAGGAACACCAAAGACTTTGTAATGACAACTATGAAGTGAAGATTAGTCTGCCGCCGCCATCTCGAGCGTTCATCCAATTCAACAAAACAGTTCACCAATATCGGATTCCAGTAGCCGTCTACGCAGATTTCGAATCCACGTTAGTACCACAGGAGCTTCCGGATGGTGAGGTGACTAGAAGAACCAAATATCAACTGCATCAACCTAACAGTTTTTGCTTATTGGTGAAATCGACTTTGCCTGAAGAACAGTTGCAAGACTATGGCTTAACATCCACTCCGATACTCTACCGTGGGGAAGAAGCCGCTAAGCATTTCGTAGACCAGTTGTATGACATTGCTGAAAAGGTGCAACGCTTATTCGGTAATGTTTTACCTATGGAACCTTTGAATCAAAATCAACAAGAAGAATACAATTTGGCAACAAGATGTTATTTATGCAAGAAGAGCTTCAGTGAAGAAAATCAAAAAGTAAGAGATCACGATCACCTGACAGGGTTATACAGAGGAGCTGCTTGTAATTCATGCAATATAAATTACAAACTGCCAAACTTTATCCCTGTCGTGTTACACAATCTTAGCGGCTATGACTCCCACTTCATTATCCCAGAGTTAGGACGAGATGATGGAAAAATCGAAGTATTAGCTGAAACATTGGAGAAGTACATCAGTTTCTCAAAAACAGTAGGTAAAATTAAACTTCGCTTCGTAGACTCTTATAGATTTATGTCATCTAGTTTGAGCAAATTGTCTGAGAACCTAAGAAGAGAAGATCTAAAAGAAACCAGCAAAATTGTACCTGAAGATAAATTGGACTTAGTAATGCGTAAAGGAGTGTTCCCCTATGATTACATAACTTCTGCAGAAAAATTCGAAGAAACCAGTCTGCCACCGATTGAAGCCTTCAATAGCAAGTTAAATGAAAGTGAAATCTCCGTTGAAGACTACAATCATGCTTGTAATGTTTGGAACCAACTAAACATTCAAACCTTAGGGGAATATTCCGACTTTTACATAAAATTGGACGTAACTCTGCTGTGCGATGTGATGGAAGAATTTCGAAACACCTGCTTCTCCGCCTATGGACTGGACCCTCTACACTCGTACACATCTCCAGGATTAGCATGGCAAGCTATGCTAAAGTCAACCAACTGTCGATTGGAACTTCTAACAGATATTGATATGGTGCTCATGATAGAATCTGGTGTACGGGGCGGTTTGACACAAGCTGTAACACGTCATGTCAAAGCTAACAACAAGTACATCCCAGGCTTCGATGAGAGACAACCATCGGTCTACCTTGGTTACTTTGACGCAAACAACCTTTATGGTTGGGCAATGTCAAATCCGCTTCCCTACGCTGACTTCAAATGGATCGACCCGGCCACCATCGGTGACATCTCACAGATTCCAAAGAATGGTCCAAAAGGCTATATTTTGGACTGTGATTTCGAATATCCGGAGCACCTTCATGACCATCACTACGACTTGCCTCTCCTAGCCAAGACTGAAGTTTCACCGACAGGAAGATGGCCGAAATTGATGATGACGTTGGAGAATAAAGATCGGTATGTGGCTCACTACTGGGTAGTTCAACAAGCTCTTGAATTGGGTCTACGTGTGGTGAGAATTCATAGAGCAATTGAATTCACCCAGTCTTGTTGGTTGAAACCATATATTGATTCCAACACTACAAGAAGAGCAGCAGCAACATCAGCATTTGAAAAGGACTTTTACAAATTGATGAACAACGCCATCTTCGGGAAGACCTTAGAAAACAAAAGAAAACACAAGATTGTAAAATTAGTAAGTGATCCTAAGAAATTGGAAAAATTAGTGCAAAAACCAAATTTTGGAACATCTATGATTATAAACGAAGATCTAGTTGCCGTAAGTATGAAGAAAACAACAATAGTGATGGATCGTCCGTTATACATTGGAATGTCAATTTTGGATATAAGTAAAACTTTAATGTATGATTTCCATTACAACAAAATGGTTAAACACTACGGAAGAGACAACATTGGAGTTGCATACATGGATACCGACGCGTTTATCTACTGGATAAAGACTTTGGACATGTATGAAGACCTAAGGAGTTTCCCATACAAAGACGATTTTGACTTCTCTGACTATCCGAAGAACCATCCAAATTACAACGAAAAGAATAAAAAAGTAATCGGAAAATTTAAAGATGAAGCAAATGGAATGCCTTTAGAAGAAATAGTGGCACTGATGGCAAAATTGTATTCATTTAAAATGTACAACGAGAACAACACACCCACAGTCAAGAAAGCAAAAGGAGTCAAAACATCGTACTTGAAGAAACATGTGACATTTGACCATTACAAGACCTGCTTGTTTGAAGATTCTACAATGTCTGCAACGTTCAACACTATCAGAAGCTTTAAACATGAGGTCTACAGTGTCACTGAAGTTAAAAGAGCACTGTCAGCTCGAGATGATAAAAGGCATATTATGCCGGATAAAATTCACACTCTTCCTTTTGGACACTACTCTCTAAACCCTATCGACTAGTAACCTATTCTTCGCCCCTCTACAACTTCGACCTTATTCCTTTCTCCTTCCGTAAAAAAATGGGGAACACGGCAAGTCAAACGCCGTGTTCCCCATTTTTTTACACAAGTTTGGATGACCTTGACCTATATAAATGATGTTAATATTTAAGACAACATTCATTGTTATTATACATGTGATACATGAAACATTCAAACCTGCAATATGAAGAACTTGAAGCAAGAAATTGTCAACGAGCTTCATAAACCTGCAAGAAGAAAGTTTCCACGAAGAAATACAGTGATAAAAGGAATAAATGATTTATATCAAGCGGATTTAATCGAAATGATTCCTTATAGTAAACAAAATAGAGGATTTAAATACATATTGACTATTATTAATTGTTTTTCAAAAATGGCAGATGCTTTACCACTAAAAGATAAAAGTGGCAAAAGTGTTACAAAAGCTATGGAAACAGCTATACAAAGAGACAAACATACTATAAAACATTTACAAACTGATGATGGAAAAGAATATTTTAATAAGGAATTTGCAAATTTAATGAAAAAACACAACATTAACCATTACTCAACCAATTCAGAGGTAAAAGCATCAATAATTGAAAGATTTAACAGAACTTTAAAAGGTGCGATGTATAAGATGTTTTCCAACAGAGGATCACACGTATGGATTGATGTGTTACCAAAACTTATAAGCGATTACAATAACAAGTTTCATAGAACTATCGGTATGAAACCAAGCCAGGTGACTAATAAAAATGAAAAACTTGTATTAAAACGTATAAAAATGAATACTAAACCAAAAGTTGAAAAACTAAAGCCTAAAAGGTTTAATGTTGGTGATAAAGTGCGAATAAGCAAATACAAAGGTGTATTCAGTAAAAGATATCTTCCGAACTGGACAAATGAGGTATTTACCGTATTTAAGGTGCAACCTACAGTACCAGAAACTTACATCTTAAAAGATAATAAAGGACAATTGCTTGAAGGAGGTTTTTATGGGCATGAAATGTTAAAATCAACAGTAGGTGATGTATATCTAGTAGAAAAGGTGTTGCAACGCAAAAAAGATAAGGTTAAAGTAAGATGGTTAGGATTTAATAGGACGGAAGATTCTTGGATACCTAAAAAGGATCTAATATAATGATAGAGCATCATTTTGGGTTGAACCATTACAAAGGATGGAGATAATACCGCAAAAAGACAATTTTACTATTAATAATATAGATGAACTCACAGTGGATGGTTCTCAATTCAATACTGGGAAACACGGTGTTTTGTTACCAAACACGGTGCGTTGTCTGGTTACCGGTCCTTCCAATTGTGGAAAAACAAATGTAGTATTCAATTTGATTACAAACCCTAAAGGCTTACGTTTTAATAATTTATATGTATTTTCAAAGTCACTACAACAACCGAAATATCAGTTATTGGAACAAATACTCAATAATGTACCTGAAGTTAAATATTTTAAATTTAACGCGAGCGAGAGTGTCATGCAACCGCAAGAGGCTAAACCATTCTCAGTATTCATATTTGACGATGTATCTTGTGAAAATCAAAATACAATAAGGAATTACTTCGCCATGGGTCGACATAACAACATAGATAGCATTTATATTGGTCAAACTTACAGCAAAATACCGAAACAGCTCATTAGAGACAATGCAAACATGTTAATTGTATTTAAACAGGATGAAACCAACCTAAAACACATATATTATGACCATGTAAGTGCGGATATGCCATTCGAACGATTTAAAGAGTTGTGTGGAAAGGCTTGGGCTGAAAAGTATGGGTTTTTAACAATTATAAAGGAACAACCGCTAAACAATGGTCGATACAGGATAGGATTTGATAAATTTATACTAATACACTGATCATGATGTAAAACATTCATTGTTGTACAACACGTCTTGCTACAAACATGGTTAACCAAGAAAAGTTAATAAAGGAAATAAAATCACTTAGTGATTCTATTCGGGATAAAAACAGAGCATTAAAATTAGGTATTAGCGAAAGGGAGAAATTTCTTGAATCTACTTTTAAACCTATTACTGAACCCTTGAAACAATTAAACAAAAAATTTGCTAAACCCGTTTTGGAAGGAGATGCAATTGCACCTATTACAAAGTTTGAAAGAGAAAATATAAAATCAGAAGATTTTAGTGATGAAGACCTGGAATCCTCTACATATAGTGGTTTTACCGGTGAAGAACCTGAAAGAGAGCTAGAATCACCAGACTATAGTGGTATAAGAGAATTATATGAAGTAAAAGCTAAAAGAGGACATGAAGATGTATCAACTGCTAGTGAAGAGGAAAAAGAAAAAGAAGCAAGGGAAGGTCCGTCAAACATAAGCTTGTTGGGTGAAAACATTCATAACAAAGGACCTTTAGGAAGGAAATACATGATAAAAATGTTAGCTGGAATAAATCCTAATAAAAACTACCATAGTTATGGAGTAAGATTAACAGAAGAAGGTTTAATGGTTGGTAATAGCCCGGTAAACATTGATGAAGATGATAATATTATTGTTGGTAATCAAAGATATAAGGGCACAAGAGGATTATTTGAATTATTATTTGAAAAAAAGCCTTTAGAATTGTTAGTTAAAGAAGAAGATATGGAAGCATATAAACAGATTTTGGAACACACCAATGCATACAGGAGGAAGTATTTAGCTGACCAGCCAGTTTTTAGATCTAGGTCTTTAAAATATAGAGTATTTGTATCCAAGTTAATACCAACAACGAGAAGACAACCAATGCCGATAATGCCAAGAAAACCTGTAAAACGAAGGTTTGTGTCATCCACTTTGGATATAAGTGCTCCAGAACCAAGAAAAAGAAACAAATCTGTTACAGGTACAGGTTTAATGAAGAAACTATATAACACAAATGTGATTTATTACAATAATATCAATAAATTGGTGGATAGAATGAAACTAATACATGAAGCTAAAGAAGCGGGTCATACTGGATTGGAAAACGAATGGGTGGCTTTAGTGGATGAACTCCGAAACCGTGGGGTAATCTCATAAAAATGCGTTACTCCCTAGATTACTATTCAGTTGCACCATGAGTGTCGACAAGTTCGGACGTTACTCATCGGATGGGTTATATTACGCAAATAATTTAAAAAGAGGTGCTGGTTTACCACAAACACCTGATGGAGATTATGATATAACTAATAAAAGGTTAAAAAACATAAAAGATCCCACAGATGAAAACGATGCAATAAATTTAAAAGTATTAAAAGAAAATATATCACCAACATTAAGACTACAGAAAAACACATATGACGCAGGTAATCATAGAATTGTCAATGTTGGTAAGCCAAATCAAAACGCTGATGCAATAAACAAAGGTTATTTATCATCAGAATTAAAAAATACGCTAAAATTCAATGGAAAAACGTATACTGCTGAAAATAAACGTATATCCAACGTAGATGATCCTAAAGATGCAAAAGACAGCGTAAATAGACGCTATTTACATTCATTAATACCTGAAAAGACAAAAGATGGTTTTTCTTTTTATAAATTTGTTATTAACGATATAGGTTATCCGAAAAATGAAAATGATGCTGTAAATTTAAAATATATAAAAGATCATTGTATTACACGTGATGTAGGAGTTATTGATTGTCTAGGTAATTGTTTAGCGAATGTTAAAGATGGTTCGGCACCATCAGATGGTGCAACAGTGGGTCAAATGATGGAAACCTTAAAACAAGAAACAACCTCTTTTGTAAAACAAGATCAAGTAGTATCAAAGCAAGGGGATGAATTTGTTCAAGGTAATGAAAAATTTAATTTATTAACATACAAAAATAATGCTTGGGATTGCATGGGTAAAGGGTTATCAAATATGGGATGGGGTTATGAAAAACATGATGCAGCTGCTTTATCACAAACCGTACATCTAGATCCAGATCATTCTTTTAGATTTTTTACATGTAAAAATAAAGTAATAAAAAACTTGCATAATGGAAGAGATCCAAATGATGCTGCAACTGTAGGACAAACATTACAATATGACAGTGCAAATAAAGAGTTTATTTATAATAAGCAAAGATTTAAATTAATGGATGTAAATGATTATCAAAATATATTAATTCCAGATCCAAATTCATTTAGCGGATTTAGAAAATTGTCTGGTGAACAATTTATTCATAAAAATCATGTGTTTCGAAATGAATCAGACGGAGCATTAGTTAGTGGAAATTTTAAATATTTTAAATGTCCCGGGAGCGATGAAAATGTAACTGATAAAGACTAAGAATTTGTATAAAAACTGATATGGGTTAGAAATCGAGACTAATATTATAAAAATGGGTTACACTCTAGAATGTTATTCAGTTGCACCATGAGTGTTGACAAGTTCGGACGATATTCCTCGGATGGATTATATTACTTTAATACTTTAAAAAGAGGTGCTGGCTTACCACAAACACCTGATGGAGATTATGATATTAGTAATAAACGGTTAAAAAACATTAATGATCCCACAGATGAAAATGATGCAATAAATTTAAAAGTATTAAAAAAAGAGATATTACCAACACTGAAACTAGACAAAAACACATATAACGCGGGTAATCATAGAATTTCCAACGTCGGTAAGCCAAATCAAAACGCTGATGCAATAAACAGAGGTTATTTATCATCGGAATTGAAAAATACGTTAAAATTCGATGGAAAAACGTATAATGCTGAAAATCGACGTATATCTAACGTAGCAGACCCTGTAGATGAAAAAGACAGCATAAATAGACGCTATTTACATTCTATAATACCTGAAAAGACAAAAGATGGGTTTTCTTTTTATAAATTTGTTATTAACGATATAGGTTATCCAAAAATGAAAATGATGCTGTAAATTTAAAATACATCAAAGATCATTGTATTACACGTGATGTAGGAGTTATTGACTGTCTTGGTAATTGTTTAGCGAATGTAAAAGATGGTTTTGCACCATCAGATGGTGCAACGGTGGGTCAAATGAAGGAAACTTTAAAACAAGAAACCTCCGGTTTTGTGAAACAAAACCAAGTAGTAACACGTCAAGGAGATGTATTTGTACAAGGAAATAAAAAGTTTACTTTGCTTGAAGAAAACAATTATGTTTGGGATGGTAAAGGAAAGTTATTGACAAATTTAGGTATTGGTGAAAAGCCTGGTGATGCTGTTACTTATGAACAGATAATACAATTAGAGCCAACTGGAAAAAAATGGTGGAATTGTGATAACAAACGATTAACAAATGTTGCAGACCCTGATTATGCCAATAACGCTGTAACTGTTAATTTTCTTGTTAAAGTAATAGGTAATTTATTATTTGATATGCATAATTATATTGCAGCAGGACAACATAAACCTATTGACGAAAAAATGAGAAATACATGGATTAAACAAGAAATTCTTTATAAATATTTTTTTAATCATAACACACAAAAGTTTAAATCATCAGATTGGGGTGATTTTGATATTTAATTAAATAACACCATATATTACATCATTTATGTGCAACCTGTCATAGAGGTAACACATGGGTTACGCTTTTCGAATATAAAAGACAATCATGGCGTTTCAATACACCAGTCCATATCGAGACACTATACGGAAAGGAGGCGGTATCACGTCCACAGCGGTTTCTCTGTTAAGTAAAGCTTTAAATCGTATTCCAGTAGGATCTATCGTAAACAGAGCAATAGACGCTTTACCATACGAATTTCACATACCGGGAGGTTATCAGTATTGCGGACCAGGAACTAAATTGAAAAAACGACTGGAAAGAGGTGATCCAGGCATAAATAAGTTAGATCAGGCTTGTAAAGAACACGATATCGCATATTCCACGTTTACCGATTCAAAAAATAGGTCAATCGCTGATAAAAAGCTAGCGAATATAGCTTGGCAACGAGTAAAGTCTAGTGACGCTAGTATTGCGGAAAAAGCAGCAGCTTTAGCGGTAACAGCAGGTATGAAGGCTAAAACAGCGGTAGGAGGTGGAAAAAGGAGGGGTAAGAATAAAAAAGGATCAACCAAGAGAAAACATGGTGGTAATATTAGACTAAAAAGACGTTCTCCGAGGAAAAATAATAAAAAAACCGACAATATGGTCAATGGTAAAAAACGGGGCTGGTCTATACCTAAGACCGTATCGTGCATATTAAATAAAAGAAATCAATTGGTTATACCACATAAAGCGTTGACTAATGTTGAATTATTTAAATATATTTCCTGTTTAAAAATACCATTTTTCCGCGGAGTATTTATGAAAGACAGTTTACCAAAGAAAATATGGAAAAATGAGACTGGAATCGTAAATTTGGATAATACTGAAGGGTCCGGCACCCATTGGGTGTGTTATAAGAAACTAAATAGTAATGTATATTATTTTGATAGTTTTGGAAATTTGCCACCACCTAAAGAACTTGAACATTACTTTAAATCTGCTAAAAACATATATTACAACTATAAAAGAGAACAACCTGATAATACTTCAATATGCGGCCATTTATGTTTGGAATTCCTAGCTAAAAGTATCAGTCACTATTGAGATGTCTTCCTATACGGTATCATTAACAGGAAAATCGTCCACTTTACGAAGTATCCTTTTTCCAGCGTTACGCTTGCAAAAAGGAAGATTTTGGGAGGCAGCACTGTTGGATTTTACAACTTACAACTCTATTCCCAATGTTACGGAAGGTAAAAATAACTTATTACATTATTATAAAGGAAAAGATGCCAGTGGGAAGTTTACAGACTTGGAAGTTTGCACTCTACCCACAGGTTCTTATGAAATTGATCATATTAATGAATTTTTGCAAAATAAAATGGGAAAAGACAATATATCGCTAAAAGGTAATAATAATACAATGAAAGCTGAGCTTACTTCAAAATATTATATAGATTTCACTAAGCCAAACTCAATTGGTGATTTATTAGGATTTCCCAAAGATGGAGCAATTTTAGAACCAAATAAAACACATTCCGGTAAACAAACTGTAACAATATTAAAAGTCAATAGTATAGACATAACTTGTAACATTATACAAGGAGCTTACAGAGATGGAGCAAATACTCATATAATACATACTTTTTACCCCAGTGTACCACCTGGATTTAAAATTGTTGAAAAGCCGCAAAACCTGGTATATCTACCTTTGAACACCACTTTCATTTCAGACATCGTGTTGAACGTATTGGATCAAGACGGTAACTTGATAGATTTCCGAGAAGAGCCTATTACGGTTAGATTACATTTAAAATCAACACTTTAATACAAAATCATGGGTTTAACATTTAAAAGCGAACAACCTACGGGAATCCGCATTAGTAGCTCTTCAGCTGTGGAGGAGTTAACACGCGAGAACATTCGTTTCTTAGAGAGAATTGGATTAAAAGTAACCGATAATGGATATACTGGATATAGCTCAGGGTCCAACATTCGACGAAACCCTATGGGAAAAAGAATATCACACCCACAACCCTTACACTTCATCAAAATTAAACAATAACGATGAAATTCGTATTCCCATACAAAATCAAGACATTTACACACTACCATGTGAAAGTTACTTGTATATTGAAGGAAAAGTTACTAAAAAGGACGGTACTACTACTGGTACAACAGTTCCATTTATAAATAATCCCATGGCTTTCCTGTTTGATGAAATTAGATATGAAATATCAGGTGTAACAGTTGATTCTACTAAAAAAGTAGGTATTGCAACAACTTTAAAGGGATTAACATCTATATCACCTAATGAAACCAATTTAATACAACCTGCAGGATGGGTTTTACCTGCAAAAGACACAATCACTCCAGATACAAATGGAAATTTTGATTTTCATATTCCGTTACGTTTGTTGCTTGGTTTTGCTGAAGATTATAGGAAAATAATATTAAACGTTAAACAAGAATTAGTTTTGTTGAGATCTTCAAACGATAAAGATATTATTAAAGCTCCAGACGGTACAACAGATGCAACTTTAGAATGGAAATTAACATTAGACAAAATTGTATGGAGAGTTCCACATGTAAAATTAGCTGACGAGCATAGAATGCTACTATTAAGAAAGTTAAAGGCTGATCGTGATATTGTAATTCCTTTTAGAAGTTGGGAATTTCATGAACATCCCAGCTTGCCAACTACGGATCGACACACTTGGACATTTAAAACATCTAATTATGTGGAACGAGCCAGGTATATTATATTTGGTTTACAAACAGGCAGAAGAGACACCATCACCAAACATGCAGGCCAATTTGATCATTGCAACTTGAAAAATATTAAAGTTTATTTAAATTCACAATTTTTTCCATACGATAATTTAAATGTGTCATTCGCTAATAAAAAGTACAGCATATTGTACGATATGTATGCAAGATTCCAAAGTTCATATTATGGTAAAACGAATGCACCTTTACTATCACCAGAAAAATACTTAGATGGTTACCCTATAGTTGTAATCGATTGTTCTAAACAAAATGAATCGGTAAAATCATCAAGTGTAGATATAAAAATAGAAATGGAATTCAACGCGCCTATATCGGCTAATACAACTGCATACTGTTTAATTCTACATGATAAAATCGTAACATACACACCTTTAACTGGAATTGTTAAAAATGTATTGTAAAAAACCGGTTTTGTTACATTCCAATGCATTCCGCGAGTATAAAAGCAGAGTGTTCAGGTCGCTCCTCATCAGTTTGGCCTGTTCTTGTATGGGTAGCATCTTATTCAATATGGCTTCTCCTAGTGGTACACAAGAAAATGTAGTAGATATTGAGAAGGAGATATCCGACTTTTTAGATCTTCAAGGTCACCGGAGGGAGATGAACACAACGCTTGCGGACAACTCCACGGCAGTAATAATGTTGAGGAAAAAGGTAAAAGAAGAAAGAATGCACAGAAGAAGAAAAGGGATACTGAAGATAATATTTCTCCTAACATATTGAGTGAGGTATTCTTGCGAATATTTTATCCAATCTCATCCAGTTTGGACAAAAGTGTTTTAATCGGTGTTATGAAATCGACGGATTATTCACCTACTGTAATTTTGACTCATGGACCCAAAATGATTTTGTTCACCGATAGTGCTTGGGAATCTTTTATGAAGCACTTGCATCTGCTAGAATGCTATTTAACTAGTAACATGTATGGAAGAAAGACAAGAGTAGGACTTTTGGATTCAAATGTGGAAATTGATATTATAAAGAATCGTGGTGACCATCAATTGCGGTTTAGAGACACAACAAGACATGATAACAAGATTCAACTTAATCGAGAAGAGTTTTTTATTCTAACCTGTGCAACTGAACCAATAACAAGATACTTGAGACAACTAGTGTTTTCAAGTTCTATTATTAAAGATTATTTGGAAGACACTTTGGACAAACAACCGGACGCACCTATATTGTACGGACCTGTGGATACTTCTATATTTAATAGGGTTCCTCATGAAGTACAAATGTGGAGACAGTTGGAAAAATACGCTCAACTACATAAGAAATCAGTAAAACAGGAAGAAGAGGAAGAAGGAGGAGAAGAATCAAGTGTTAGTGATGAAAATGAAAACAAGGAGAATGTAAAGATGGAAACTTAGATGACAATGGTTGGTTTTTAAACAATATCAAACACTTTGTGGGGTTAGGCCTACCGGGGACGGTGCCCACGTTAAATATACACCAACGCGCCAACAACTGTACGGCCAGGTATAAAAGTCGTACCTACCGTGGTGTGGAAATCAGTTGACCTTTGGACTTCGTCATGAGGCAGACGAGTGATCTTCGCAATGGACAAGGAAGAAGAACAAGTAAAGTCCAAACCTGGTATAATTGAGTTCCAAGCGTTTCGGGGTAATGATGATAGATTTATCATAAAAGAACTTGTGTTTTTCGATATCAATACAAGTGTTCCATATACATTTTTGTTCAAACCACCATGTTCTTATTCATCATTAACTAGCAAAGCCGCTACTACCAACAGGTGGATTTCAAAATATTTCCATCATATCGATTGGTATGATGGTTTTGCAAGTTACACGGACTTATATAACATCATGCATCAGTTTTCAAACAGGTTTACCAATATTTATACAAAGGACTGGAAAAGAAGAAATGGATCGAAGAATTTACTCATGTTCCGGTTAATGATGTGGACTTGGATAAAAACTACAAGTATACGATGGAAAATGTTTGTATTTGTACTAAAAGTCCATAACATGAAAAAGATAGACATTGCGCTTTAAAAAACGCCTATAAACTCTTACCTTCAAAGTGGGGAAGTGGGGAGTGGTGGGGGTGACGGGGGTTATATAAGTGAGGAGCAGACCGGGACCTGGCATGAGTATTACTCGAGATTCCGAGACGACAACATCTCCCAGCAAGAAGACGAAGAAGAAGACAATCTTTAACTCAACCATGGCATCTCACCAGTTCCTGCAAACTTTGGTTGAGCAGTTCAATGCTCACTCCAAATCTACCATACTACCCGTCAAGAAGTGTTCCGAACTTAAAGACGAGAAGCACTACATTATCCACGCCATGAAGAAGATGGAGACTTCAGTTGGAGAGGCCATTTGCTGCAGTGCTTAGCGAGGCACCGTTCACTCCGGGGGATGAGCCCAAGTTCCAAGTCTACCTGCCGAAACGGTTCGTCCATCTCCTCCAGAACGAGGATCTGCGCTCCATCCAACCCGGCTGTCTCTACCTGGTTTCCACGGTTGCACGGGTAGCAATTCCACCGAGTTGACCATCCACATCGCCGACAAGCAGCAGTGTTAGATTTTAATTTTACTGTTGTACATATGTATTGTAATGTTTTATAAATAAATAAACCATAAAAGACAAAAAATGCAACATATCAATATGTGAAGTTTGTCACATATTGATATGTTGTTTTTTTTTTTTAAACTTCGCGGGTGACCTTGACCTTTGACCTTTGCATTTCACAGTTACCCCCACCACCAAGCTAAAGGTTAAACCTGCTTCGATGCAAACACCCCCACCACTTTTTATAGTACCCCCAAGCGCTGCGCCTCAGCTTCATTTCAACTCCGACGGTCAACCGTACAACATCAAGATGTCTCTCAATGTAAGTTGTGCTAGTTACGAGGAGGTAACCATTAAGACTCAGCAGGAGCTGAACGACTTGTACAAGGAGTTGCAGCTGATGGTGGCGCGAGGCTACCGTATAAATGTGCAAGTCTACGCTTGCAATATACGCAATCTCCGACACCCAAAAGAAGAGTCTGAACATTACTCTTCTCCAGCGACTTCATCACCGGCGTCCATGAAGACTGAAGCGAGCCAGACTTTGGATTATTTCAGCTGACTAGCAGTTGTCTTCCTTCTTCTTACCATTGTAGAATATGTTTATTTATTTGTTATATTAAAGATGTAAAAGAGAAAAAAACACCTATCTTGTTACTGACATATGTGCTCAGTAACAAGATAGGATTTTTTAAAACACAATTTGGATGACCTTGAAACTTCCCCCACCACTTTTTCATAGTACCCCCAAGCGCTGTGCCTCAGCCTCATTTCAACTCCAACGGTCAACCGTACAACATCAAGATGTCTCTCAATGTAAGTTGTGCTAGTTACGAGGAGGTAACCATTAAGACTCAGCAGGAGCTGAACAATTTGTACAAGGAGTCTGAAAAGGAGGTTGTCAACAAAACCGATGATCAACAATTGTGGGACTCCTCTATTACAGAAAAGGAATTACATGCAGCCGTCGAAGCTGTCGAGGAAAAGGAAAAGAACCTCAGGCAGCTCTGGTTGGCTCAGATGGATATTTGCGGATCTGTGCCGCGTGATGATTTTGAACTTCAATGTCAGATGGCGATTACCCAGCAACTAGAAGAAGCCGAAAAGGAGCTAAAGAGTGGAGGTACTATCCGGGCGGAGGTGAAAACTGAGAAACAGGAAGAATATAACGAATATGGTGATTAAACGTACTGTTGATCCCAATCCTTTTAGTTTTAAGTGGTTATGTTATAAGTAAATAGAAAAAGTTTCCTTTTTTTAAAAACTCCATTTGGATGACCTTGAAATTTCCCCCACTACTCTGTAATACCAGCATTGCTCGCTGCACCAAGCATCATTCCTCCTCCAACAACCATGGCGGACACACCTGCTTGCAATGCCATGTCTTCCACCGAAGATGTACCCAATACGAATTGGAAATTGACAATCGACAACGTGCATTATTTAGAAACCATCTGCGATTGGATGAAGTCTATTCTCCTCGACAACCCGGGAATAAAGCTCAAGGTCACTTTAGATTATGATTGGTCTGAAGTTATACTGCAGCAAGACGATCAACAATCACTGGAGTATTTGTCAAATTTACCATCGTCAACCATATATACTACAAATGAGGTGGAAAGGGAAGAAGAGGAGCATGAGGTTTAGAGTTTCTTATTTTTTTAAAACCCAATTTGGATGACCTTGAGATTTCCCCCACCACTTCCCATATACCTAGAGTGCGCAGGGCTGGACAGTCAGTCGCTCGGTGTCCGTCGTAGGGTGCACATCGCGGTTGCTACTCCAATTCCTGACAATTTGGGGTAGTTCAAAGTCACCACACTTCTACAACTTCAAGGTCATCACACTTTAACTCTGAGACTGCATCAACTTGTATTATTTCTGTGTTTTGACTCAAGGTCATCTCACTTAAACTCTGGGATGGTATCAACTTGTAGTATTTCTATGTTTTGACTCAAGGTCATCACACTTTTACTCTGGGGCAATATCGACTTGTAGTACTTCAGTAATTTTAGCTCAAGGTCACCACACTTTAACTCTGAGACTGCATCAACTTGTATTATTTCTGTGTTTTGACTCAAGGTCGTCACACTTTAACTCTGGGACGGTATCAACTTGTAGTATTTCTATGTTTTAACTCAAGGTCATCACACTTTAGCATGTAACTTTAAGGTAGCACCGAAACGGTGCTACCCGGCTTGACATTTTCAGTTTCCCAAGGTTATCACAATTTCCCCCACCACTTCCCATATACCTAGAGTGCGCGGGGGCCGGACAGTCAGTCGCTCGGTGTCTGTCGTAGGGTGCACATCGCGGTTGTAGTACTGGTCTAAAGTAAGCAGCTGGGCTAGTTCAAGTCACCCGAGCGGTGTCACATGACGGTTTAGGCAGAGTCACGTTGCAAACTTCAAGTTTCCTCGGCACTTTTGCTGTTTCTCATCGCAAATTCGCTCCAGTCGTCAAGGTCATGGAACCGGACTAAAACTCGGAGCGTAGTGCGAGAAACCGCAAAAGTGCCGAAAAATTTTAGGTTTCAGCGTGACCTTGACCTCCTTTGTGACATCGATGACGTCATTTTGGTGACGTAAGGGGTGATGACGTCATCCGCACGTCATTTCTGTGACGTCATGGGTGTGACGTCATGGATGTGACGTCATTAGTGATGACGTCATCGATTGCGTCATCGATGACGTCATCGATGACGTCATCGGTGGGGTCATTGACCTCGATGACGTCATCGCTCAGGTGACCTTGAAGTGAGCCAGCAGCCTTACTTTTGCACTACTGAT
>CM061534.1:141970993-142116699 GCA_030545055.2 Neoaliturus tenellus
GAAGTGCCACTGTTACCTTTTATATTGTTTGGTAAAATTAACAATAGTATATTGCTTTGTATGTCTCACTCAAATTTTCCAGTCATGAATAAAACATATTTCATTTTTGTAGCCAATTAAATATTTCTTTTAATTACCTTTTTACCTTTTAACATATTACCTTTTTATAAAGGTAATTATGTTTTGTCTACTTTACCCATGTGAAAATTAAACACATTGTGAATATAAGCCAAAAATGGAGATATAATTCATGTTACATATACCAATTCACTTCCTTTCTAAACTTGTATTGAAATTTTACTAATCTTTTGGTGAAATTATGCTAAAACCAACAATTTTAAAAGAACCATTATTTTAAAACTGAGCCGTGACGTTTGCCCACCATGTGTGATGTCACGTCTCATTTGTTATAGTGTTTTTTTTTCTCTGGCCAGTGTTTTCTGTATGCTGTCATTCTGGAATATTCGGTGTTGTTTTCTTCTTTTCACCAGCTGTGACGCAACGTACTGAAAAGATCATAGGTGCCGTTGGTGAACCGTTACCGCAAGACGTACAATTTTGATATCCGTGTTTCAAGAGAAATTATATCAATTCAGACTTTTTCTACCTCGTGAGAAATGTGCTGTCATGCGGTGATTTAAACCGCCCAACGCATCATTTTGGGGTCCAGCTGGGGACTTGGTCCCACCGACAATGCCATGCATCGGTGGTTCAGTGGTAGAATGCTCGCCTGCCACGCAGGGCGGGCTCCTAATGGGATATTAACCTAACATAGAGACTACAAATAAATTAATAAATACTGTCACACATAAATAACAAAATATCACAGTTCATTGGTGGAGTGGCATATCACAGTAGTTCGTTTATGGCGTCATGGCACTGGAAAGAAGAGCGTCGGCCTGCAGCTCCGGCAAGTGGGGACCAAGGCCATGTATGTCCCCTAGGTGGGCAGGCGGACGGACCAGGCCGGAACCATCATCTGCATGGCATTGTCGGTGGGACCAAGTCCCCAGCTGGACCCCAAAATGATGCGTTGGGCGGTTTAAATCACCGCATGACAGCACATTTCTCACGAGGTAGAAAAAGTCTGAATTGATATAATTTCTCTTGAAACACGGATATCAAAATTGTACGTCTTGCGGTAACGGTTCACCAACGGCACTTATGATCTTTTCAGTACGTTGCGTCACAGCTGGTGAAAAGAAGAAAAACAACACCGAATATTCCAGAATGACAGCATACAGAAAACACTGGCCAGAGAAAAAAAAACACTATAACAAATGAGACGTGACATCACACATGGTGGGCAAAACGTCACGGCTCAACCTCCCCCTCCAAAAAGGGAACCACCCGGCAAAACAAAGCAAACAACCTCTCCCCAAAACTAGAAGAACACTCACACCAGGAACGCTCAGGACAGTCTGAAAGCGGGGGCGTCAAGTTTTCCCAAAACCAGGGGACTACTCACCCAAAGTTTTTGTGCAGGCCTGCAAAAAGAGAAACAGGGAAAAACCAGAACAGAGTGAAGGGGACAGGAAGGTGATCAGGCTTCCTGGCCCTGCACACTTCCCGCACAGACTTCCGAGCAACTTAAGGATTTCCGCGGTAAGGTTTAAGATGACTAATGTGCACCTTCCGCAAAACCTTTCCGGTCTGGGGATCTCCAGCCGGGCCGTCACAGGAGTGAGGAACTCCAAGATGCGGTGGGGACCTGTCCACCTGTAACACAGCTTGGCGGCTCTCTTGTCAACAGCCGAACTGGCCGGATGAGCCTTGCAGAATACCAGATCCCCCACCTGGAAGGGGTTGTCAACTCTACCTCGGTTATATTTCCTCCTCACAAGTTCTCTAGCCCTAATGAGATTACGCCTGGCCGCTTGCCAAGTTTCCTTGACATCGGGCGTACCAGGCGGTGGCAGAAGGTCGCCAATCCTCCAAACATTTGCCAAGGGGTTGTTTGGTTTGAAGCCAAACATCAACTCGAAAGGAACCGCCTTGTGACTCTCATGGGTAGCAGTGTTGAAAGCGAATTGGATCCAAGGGAGCTCTTGATCCCAGGTTGTCTGTCTTTCAGCATGGAAAGCGATGAGAGCGGAACGAAGATTTCGGTTGAACCTCTCAGCATGTGAAGGCTGTGGGTAGTAAGGGGATGTGGTCACATGGCGGATACCGTGCCCAAAGCACATTCTTTTGAAAAGATGCGAAACAAATTGGGTTCCGTTATCGGAAACTATGGTGGCGGGAATCCCAAAGTGTTGGAACAGTTGGGTACGAAGTACCTGAACGGTGAGCTGTGCAGTGGCATTCCTTAAGGGAAAAAGCCAGCAGAACTTGGAGAAGGCATCCACACAAACAAGCAGGAAATTGTTTCCCGACTTGCTACGTGGGAGAGGCCCAACATAGTCGATGAAAACCTTCTCCAGAGGTCTCTCCGCCACCTCAGATGACAACAACCCTAACTTGGTATTCTGAGCGGGCTTACTGAGCGAGCACGTTTGGCAAGAACGCACCCGCCCGGCAATGTCCCGGTCCATACCCTTCCAGATGAACAGTTCCCTAATCTTGGAGATGGTCTTGTGGATCCCTAAATGCCCACCCACAGGGGAAGAATGAAAATACTCAAAGACCATCGGAATAAGAAGACTTGGCAGCACAATTTTAGGTTTACCCTGTTGCCGAGCTCGACAGCAGAGGGCACCCTGGGACAGAAAATAAGGGGGGTGGGCTCCCCCATTCTGGAACTCACCAATGATTTTAGCCAGCTCAGGATCGTTTAACTGGTGGGGAATGATATCCGAAAAGGCCAGAGGAAATTCCAGAAGCACGGCACATTCCGTCTGCTCCGGATCAGAAAGATGGTCATCGGGGGAATGATACATCCTAGAAAGTGTGTCTGCAATGACATTCTGAGTGCCTCGTACATGTTGGACGGTAAACTTAAGGGATGAAATTTGCACCACCCAACGACCAATTTTCCCGAGCTGGCGAGGGTGCGCGAGAAGCCATGAGAGTGCCTGGTTGTCGGTCTCCAGCAAAAATTCCTTATGTTCAAGGAACCTTCGGAACTTGTTTACACCAAAGACAACAGCCAGACACTCCAGCTCGTATACAGAAGAACTTTTCTTCTCGCAAGATGTCAAAGTTCGAGAGGCGAAAGCGATAGGCTGCCTAACACCATCTACTTCTTGGGATAACACGGCCGCAATGGCTTGTGAGGAGGCATCCGTCTGCAAAATGAACCTACGACTGAAATCCGGCATCGCCAACACAGGAGGTTGCATCACAGCCTCCTTCAAGAGCTCAAAGGACGTCCGCTGCGCTTCACCCCACTCAAACTTGGCGCCTTTCTTCCTGAGCGCATTCAAAGGTGCGGCCAACTCCGCAACATTGGGGATGAAGCGTCGATAGAAATTCACCATGCCAACAAACCTAGCAATGCCTTTGGCGTCCTTGGGCGGAGGAAACTCCCGGATGGCTTGAGTCCTAGCGGGATCTATGCGGACGCCCTTGGAGGAGACCAGATGGCCCAAGAAAGAAATTTCGGCTTGAGCGAAACTAACTTTGTCCGGATTCACGGTAAGGCCAGCCCTACGCAAACGAGTCATAACTTCCTCCAGATGAACAAGGTGGTCCTCAAAACTCTCACTGTAAACAAGAAGGTCGTCCAAGTAATTGAACACAAACTTGAACTTCACATCGTGAAAAATGGAATCAAGAAGTCGGGTGAGGGTTTGAGCTCCCACAGCTAAGCCCATGGGGACTCGTGTGAACTGATACAAGTTCCACGGAACACAGAAGGCAGTGAGAGGTCGGGACTCCACCTTCAATGGAATTTGGTGATAAGCCTGATTGAGATCAAAAACAGAGAAATACTTGGCCTTACCGAACCAGTCGAAAGCAGAATGCAGGTCGGGGAGAGGGACGGAGTCGATTTCAATCTTGGCGTTGAGCTTGCGATAATCGATAACCATACGAGACTTTCCATTTGGTTTCGGGACAAGAAATGCTGGACTGGCATAGCTGGAATTGGAGGGTTCGATGACCCCATTTTTGAGCAGATCATCAATGATGCCTCTGAGAGATTCCATTTTGGGTGGAGCTAACTTGTACGGATGAGAACGTACAGGACGAGTGTCCGTGAGACGAATTTCATATTCCAGCAGATTGGTAGCCCCCAACCTTGGCGTAAGCACCTCAGGGAAAAGCTTGCAAAGATCCCTGATAGCCTCAGCCTCCGTCGGAGCTAGATGCCCTAAAGGATCGGTCTTGGTACCATTCTCTGTCTCAGGCTCAACAGCAGCAGCCGCACTCAAGACCTCATCCGCAAAGGGAATGGACACTCGTCTAACACTGACCTCGACCTAAATCCAAAATTAGGCCAGTGTGTTTGGTGAAATCCGCTCCCAGGATGATTGGAAAGCAAAGGTCCTTAGCCACAAGAAAGCTCCACACCCAGGAAAAATGCTCAATCTTTATTTTGATTTGAGCTTCGCAATTGATGACAAGAGGTGATTTAGAAGCAGTCCAGCATATAGAAGAGTTTGGCTCAGTCTGCCTGATGAAACCTCCAGAAAATAATTCCACCCGGAGACCTGTGGCGCAGGGCGGGCTCCTAATGGGATATTAACCTAACATAGAGACTACAAATAAATAAATAAATACTGTCACACATAAATAACAAAATATCACAGTTCATTGGTGGAGTGGCATATCACAGTAGTTCGTTTATGGCGTCATGGCACTGGAAAGAAGAGCGTCGGCCTGCAGCTCCGGCAAGTGGGGGACCAAGGCCATGTATGTCCCCTAGGTGGGCAGGCGGACGGACCAGGCCGGAACCATCATCTGCATGGCATTGTCGGTGGGACCAAGTCCCCAGCTGGACCCCAAAATGATGCGTTGGGCGGTTTAAATCACCGCATGACAGCACATTTCTCACGAGGTAGAAAAAGTCTGAATTGATATAATTTCTCTTGAAACACGGATATCAAAATTGTACGTCTTGCGGTAACGGTTCACCAACGGCACCTATGATCTTTTCAGGACGTTGCGTCACAGCTGGTGAAAAGAAGAAAAACAACACCGAATATTCCAGAATGACAGCATACAGAAAACACTGGCCAGAGAAAAAAAACACTATAACAAATGAGACGTGACATCACACATGGTGGGCAAAACGTCACGGCTCAAAACTACTCATAAAATATTGTTTTTAACCCTCCAACTGGTGAAAATCGTGATCGCAACACAGTTACGTCATGCGTGATCGTGCGTTATCGTGATCACAATCCATTTGCAAGGGTTCATTAAAATGTATTTTACTCAATTATTTTATGGTCAATATTGATGTTTTTTTATATAGTTTTAAAGAGGAAACAATGTGCAATCTAGTCATTGTATGTTCAGCTGTATTTGTTGAAATATCAGTATGTTGGTAAGACTGAATTTCTGATGTTTGTTTTTGTTTACCAGTATTGAGAGATGCTGTTTTGTGGTTATGTTTTTACTTGGATGCTTTGAAACGGATATTTTAGTGAATTATAGTTAATTTGCAATTTAATAATGAGTGAATTGAGTAATTATTGTGCTATTAGAGCTTCTTAAATGAAGTTTTTGTGAAATTTGACCTAAGTACAAAGTGAAGTTGGCAGTGAACTTGAAAGTGGTGAGTTAGGCCTAGGCCTAACTTTGTTTATTTATTATAAATAAATATAATTATTTATACATAGAATAAATGGTTATTTTTATTTTTCATAAATAGGCCTAATAGAAAGTTTATCATAACAAATTGAAAAAAATATAAAATAAATCAATAGAAATAAAAAATATAGCGGCGAAAAGGTGGTTTGTGTTTACCTCTCATATTTGCTTTGTAATATAAACTATCAAATGTTATATATCAGTAAAAAAACACTGAAATTGTGGTCATTTTGGTTATCTTATTTTTGTTGTATGAAAGACATACCTTACCATAATACTACTCTAAAAGGAAATAAATGAAAAAAGTATCTTTATTGTAACCAAATAGGAGGATTACCATTATACATTTTTGTAAGTACACTAAATAAATATTATTTTTAATAGCTTAGGCCTACTTCTTTTTGAAAAAAAAATTATATATATAATTTGTATATTTTATATAGCAATTTACATATTTTATGTTGATTTTACTAAATGTTTGCGTGGCGGTCAAAAAAGGCCTTACCAGTACAGGATATGATTACAAGTTGGAGGGTTAAAGCACATTTATTAGTTTTACCAGTAAAAATATTTATTTTGAAATGTATTAAAAAATGTATTGTTGTATTATATGCAACTTTGTTTTTTGTTTATTTGTAATTTGTCATGAGTTGGTGGACGTTGCAATTGTTGAAACCTGTATTAGTGCATCACACCGATGGTGTTGAAAGATATTGGGCAACAGGGGAGGGTTTGGAGCAGTGTAACAAATCCCTCCCCTTTACTAACCACATGCAATGAGGCAACGCTCAGTTGTGGATCGATCATTCATGGCAGAAGACTCAGAGGTGTTTTCAGTTTATGGCTTTTTTAGTTTGCCACAAAAAGTATCTTCTAACTTAATAACTAGCGTTAAACTAGTGTTAAATTGATTTTTCAAAATGATAATTGGAAATTTAATTTTTCATTGCCTAAGTTTAAATTTAGGCTACTTGCAAATTAGCGGGCTTAATACTTTGAATTTATTAAAGTAACAATGTTAAGACAAAGTAGTGACGTTTCATAGTTATATTTTTTAGGTTATGATTTGCACTAAGCTGTTGCTGTTGTGTTTGTCAGGACGATGCGGACCTGGCCACCAGAGCCATCCCAGAGCTGATCAAGCTGCTCAACGATGAGGACCAGGTGGTGGTCAGCCAGGCGGCCATGATGGTGCATCAGCTGAGTAAGAAGGAGGCGTCCCGCCACGCCATCATGAACAGCCCTCAGGTAGGCTTCACAAGTATCCTATTTAAAAGTAAAGCCTCACTTTAAATATATATATCAGGTGTCAAGGCTGTACTCATCAAAATGATCAAGAAGTTTCCTAGTTAAAAAAAAGTCTTTAGGCCTTAATTTGATTTAAAATTACCTTTAACCAAACCTAATAGGCCAAATAGTTATTAGTAAAAGTGCGCTTTGTCAAGGAGTACCCACTTTTATGTGTTACATCTATTGTTGGGTGAAATTAATTAGACGATAATATTTGATTAAGAAGAATTTTCCCCGTTGCATTTAGTAGCACATTAATTGTTTATGACTTGTTTTTGTTAACATCATAGCTGGTGATGAATATATTTGGAGGTATTTATATAAAATTCTTCAATTAGAATACAATTCTTATTAGTTATGTAATTTTCTTACAAAGCCAAATGTTGCCAATATGTACTTAGCCAAAGTCTCACCCATTTTTTTAGGCTAATCTCAAAGCTTGTTTCCTCAGTATTCAATGTATGTCTATTTTGTATTTCTAATGGCATTTTTTGTGTTTTTTGCTTAAATCTTGTGACTTCAGCAAGCAGTAAGTAAATTTCTTCTATGGACTAATACTTTTTAAGCCCTAATAAGATAAAGTATTAGGTGTGATTAATTTCTTAAGACCTAACAAAATATGAGACAAAATTAAAACAAATGGAAAAAAACAATATTTTTTTTAGAAACTAAATTTGAATAAAACTGTAACAAAGAGTTATGCAAATGATTTTAAAGTTCGCACCATTTAATGTTTATTGTCCTAAAACTTTGGAGAATGAAAAAAAAAAAAAAAACTCCATTAGAGCTTTTTTATTGTAGTTAGGAACCATTGCCAATAGTGGCATTCATCTTCCATTGCACTCTTAGCCAATCTCTGACTCATCTGTAGTAGTATTCTTTCTTTCTTTTATTTTTATTTTTTCTCTTATGTGTATGCCAGAGGCACTTTGTTTGAGTGATGTACTATGTACCTTCAACACTTTAAGGGAAAGCGGGCGACCCTTCAAAGTGTGGTGGACATCCTGGGAATTAAACCTGTGACCTCTTGAACCGAATCCAATATGCTAACCGATAGGCTAGCGAGATGTCTATGTCTCTTGTCTATGTATTCTTCATTAGTTTATCCTAGCCATCTCTGAATGTTGGTGTTTTCCTCCGCAGATGGTGGCAGCCCTGGTGCGAGCCATATCCAACAGTAACGACCTGGAGACGACCAAGGGCGCTGTGGGCACTCTGCACAACCTCTCCCACCACCGCCAGGGACTGCTGGCCATCTTTAAGAGTGGGGGCATCCCCGCTCTCGTCAAACTCCTCAGGTATCCAACTAGCAGATCCAATGATATCCACACGTGAATATTCCATATGGATTTTCAATTCAATTATTAACAGACAGAATTATAGCTTACCAATTGTGAATTTGGAGAAGCCTATAAACCAGTAGGCCTAGTTTAGAAGTAGAACTGAGGCTGTAATAATGCAAGGCCTCAACCGAAAGAGGATTCAAGATAAGGTAATGTGTCATCTTTTTTGCTAATTAATGTTCTTACATTATTTTATGCTAAGGTGTATTCGTGTTGAAGATCACAGTGAGATTTTTTGTTTGAACCTTAATACTAAAATTTTTATACGGGAGTAGTTTTTGGGGATAGCATTCCTGGTCTAGTCCATTGGGGGTATTTGTTGTGAGTAGTTTTATGGGTCTGGAACTTGGGGGGTAGAATTCTAGAGATAGTTTTCCAGGGTTAGGATTTGGGGAGTTAATTTTATTAATTTAATTTATAGCAATCAAATTAGATACCGTAATAATGTAAACTGAAGGTAGTTTTCTGGCCACAAGCTAAACTCAATGCCACTTTAAGCTCTACCCCTCGTGATGCAAAATGAACCCTTTTTGGGCGGGGGGCTCCTTTTACATTACCCTAAAGGATACCTTAACTTTCAAATTTCCAAACTTAAACTTCAGGTATCCTGCTTGTCCTTTTTTATTATTTATCTTTTCAAGGCTCATAACCTTTAGTACTACTAGACATATATATAATAAAGTTTAATTTGTAATGATCAAGGCGTACATTATTTAGCATGTATCATAACCAATATTATCAATACTCTTTGAAAGCCCTTCAGTCTAACCGTGCTTTATTGGGTCATTCCATGCCAAATCAACCAATAAAAAAATAATTTTAGACCTTAGGTGTTTCAAAATGGGTAATATTTGGCAATTTTGTTCTGTACCTCAGAGTAATGAAAAATACCAAGTTTTAGATTTTTTTTACTTTTCGTTTATGAGTTATAAATTTTTGAAAATTGAAAAATCAGCAGATTTTTGGCGTGTTTGGAAACCTTTAAATAGCTCTAATTCCAAGACCATTCAACCTAGAGAGTTCAAACTTTCACCACTCTCTTTAGAATTATAAGAGCTTTAATTTGATGTGTCACTTGACTATATTAGCTTAGTAATTAAATTTTTCAAAAATCCAAAAAAGGTTTTTTGAAAAATCTCAAAATCGAAAATTTTATTTTTTGGGGAAAAAATATATGTTTTTTGTACTTCTTATTGGAGTGCATGTGCCAAATTTCATTATGGTACTCCTATGGGATCATATTTAAAAAAAATATTTACTAAAGTTTGTTTAACCACTTAACACGTATAAATGCTTCTAAGTTAATAGACTATAGATAAGCAACATAACATAATAAACATAATGAGTTTAAGTAAAGTAAAATTTATTAAAAAATTACATTTATAGAAAGATCTTTGCTATATATTACAGTAAAATGAGTACACAATAATAATATTCACAGTAATAAAGTAACAGTGTTACATAATTAATTTTACCGAGCAGCATACAAACTTACCATCGTATGTTATGTCAAATGATTCATAAAGTCATTTAGTTTCTTACTTCTTGTTATTAAATTTTTAAAATTCATTGTCTTGTTCTTGGTAGAGTTTTTTGTTTAATCACTTATAATAATTGTTATTTATTTATATAATATTTACAAGTATATTAGGCTACATATCCAATATTGTTCGATTACAAAGTTCAATTTATTTACAATCAAAAACATTATCATTGAGTTAATTAATCACAAGCCACTGTCTTGAAATCAGGATGTGATTATTTTACTAGTACAGTGCTTGCTTCTTCTTCCATAAAATTTGAGAAGCTTTAGTCATCTCATCCACAGATAATCTGTAAGTCCTACCAGTTGGCGTGGTAGGATTAATACTGCATAAGTTTTATATATTTTAGAAAATATGAGTTGTATTTCTGAAAGAGTTATTTAATTTTAAGAAGTTATTGTATATAGCCTACTTCAGAAACAAGTAATTTGGAAGTATCTTCATTGTTGACTTTTAAGTGTCAAATGAGAACGGTTCTTTTTAAATTTAAAACGTAATCAATTTATGTGGTGGTCGTTTTCTTAACTGTATTTGTTGTTTAGGAAATAAAATTAACTATGTTCATCTGAAGCATAATTTATTATTTCTGAAATACAATTTATTATTTCTCAAATTACATTCATTTATATGAAATTCAATTGAAATTATCTGAAATGAAAATCACTTATCTGAATTTAATAGTTTGTTTTCTGAAATACAATTTACTATTTCTCAATTATAATTTATTAATATTAAATTCAATTGGCAATGTCTGAAATGAAAATCACTAATCTGAATTTGATAATTAGTTTTCTGAAATACATATAACAATTAATTCTAAAATACAAATGATCTTGTCTGAAATCTACATGATTGTTTCTGAAATAAAAGTGGAAAAGGTGTAGTTATATTTTATGTACTGAATAAAAGTTTTTTTTTAAACCATTAGCATTATTTATTGTAATTTAAATGTTTACTTAGTGCATATTGTGAGTTTAGTGGTTGAACTATTTTGGTTTTTTAATGTTTTTAAATATGATCCCGATTTATTAACTGTTCAGTAAAATGAATATGGTATCATTATTACTGTGAATATTATTATTGTGTACTCATTTTATTGTAATATATAGTAAATATCTTTCTATAAATGTTTTTTAAGATAAATTTTACTTTACTGAAACTCATTATGTTATGTCGCCTATCTATAGTCTGTGGTTACATTAACTTACATGCATTATACGTGTTAGGTTGAACGAACTTTAGTAAATATTTTTTTTTAATATGATCCCATAGGAGTACCATAATGAAATTTGGCACATGCACTCTAATAAGAAATACAAAAAACATATATTTTTTCCCAAAAAAATAAAATTTTCAATTTTGAGATTTTTCAAAAAAACTATTTTTGGATTTTTTAAAAATTTAATTATTTGGGTAATATAGTTAAGTGACACATCAAATTAAAGCTCTTAGAATTCTAAAGAGAATGGTGAAAGTTTGAACTCTCTTGGTTGAATGGTCTTGGAATTAGAGCTATTTAAAGGTTTCCAAACATGTCAAAAATCTGCCGATTTTTCAATCTTCAAAAATTTATAACTCATAAACGAAAAGTCAAAAAAATCTAAAACTTGGTAATTTTCATATTTTCAAATAGCACTACTTGTAAAAAAAAGTCATTGAATTCTGAGATATCAAGTTCCAGACCATTGGTTGATTTGATATGGAATGACCCTATTGCCCTTTAATTTCTTCATAATGTGTTGTATTTTGCAGTTCGCCAGTAGAGTCGGTGTTGTTTTACGCCATCACCACCCTTCACAATCTGCTGCTACACCAGGAGGGCTCCAAGATGGCCGTCCGTCTGGCCGGCGGGCTGCAGAAGATGGTGGCGCTGCTTCAACGCAACAATGTCAAGTTCCTGGCGATTGTCACCGATTGTCTGCAGATCCTGGCGTACGGCAACCAGGAGAGCAAGCTGATCATACTGGCCAGCCAGGGGCCGGTGGAGCTGGTGCGGATCATGCGAAGCTACGACTACGAGAAGCTATTGTGGACCACCTCCCGGGTGCTTAAAGGTACACGTTACACAATCTTATGGTGCAGAACGGTCGTATGTCAGTGTGTGGTATTCTTAAAAATCTTGAAAGACTTGAATTAGTCTTGAAATTTACTTGTCCTTGATGAAGACTGGAATTGCCTTGAATTTGCTAACAAGTCCTGGAATTGTGATGTAGTACACTTCCTCTTAGCAGATTTTCAAAATTATTCGTCCAACCATAAAAACAGAACCACTTGGATGAAAATCCAAAAAAAAAAACCTTTAAATTGATATTAAAAGTGCATGGGCTGTTCTCCTCTTAAATGTAGAACTTTAAATTCCCTCAATTGATGTAAACATTGATGTAAACAAACAAATAGCTTAAACAGACAGTCTTATTCTTTGCGCAAAGTGATTGTTTACCATTATTTTATAGCCGAATGGTGAATGCCATTCGGCCAACACGGATAGACGGGAAGGCCTATGCTCAGATTCATTTTAGGTTAGGAAAGATCTGTTCAATCAACAGTTAACAATCGCTGCATATTATAAACTGCTGCAAAACTTATTATACGTATTAAACTAGTATAAACTACTGCAAAGCCCGTTATTATAGTTTTTGACGTAATTAAAATGGATTTGCAAACTGTAGTTTGGTCATAGTTGTTTGATTACGTTTTTTTATTAATTATGTGAAATGAGTAATTAATATCGACAAACGGCAGTGAATCTTTCGTACAGTTCTAGTCAAACAACTGTCCTTATTGACTCGAGCGTTCCTGGTGGGGGGCAATCACATCACTGTAGTTTTTCGTGCAGTAGTTGTTACTGAATGAGGGCTAATGTAATTGATTAGCCACTAATGCCGCTATGAGTGCTGTTACCAACGAGACCATTGCACCGTATGACGAAGAGGTATCACTGACAAAACATGATTATTAAAATGACGTTAATAATGTAAAATGATTAATAATGTGTAATAACACATGTATTAAACTAGTATAAACTACTGCAAAGCCCGTTATTATAGTTTTTGACGTAATTAAAATGGATTTGCAAACTGTAGTTTGGTCATAGTTGTTTGATTACGTTTTTTTATTAATTATGTCACATGACTATTCACATGACTATTGACTGTCACATGACTATGTCACATGACGGAACATGATTATTAAAATGACGTTAATACAATAAAATGATTAATAATGTGTAATAACACATGTATTAAACTAGTATAAACTACTGCAAAGCCCGTTATTATAGTTTTTGACGTAATTAAAATGGATTTGCAAACTGTAGTTTGGTCATAGTTGTTTGATTACGTTTTTTTATTAATTATGTGAAATGAGTAATTAATATCGACAAACGGCAGTGAATCTTTCGTACAGTTCTAGTCAAACAACTGTCCTTATTGACTCGAGCGTTCCTGGTGGGGGGCAATCACATCACTGTAGTTTTTCGTGCAGTAGTTGTTACTGAATGAGGGCTAATGTAATTGATTAGCCACTAATGCCGCTATGAGTGCTGTTACCAACGAGACCATTGCACCGTATGACGAAGAGGTATCACTGACGGAACATGATTATTAAAATGACGTTGGATTGTGAATTGTAATACAATATTCTTTTCCTTGGACTCTGTGAGCACTATAATGTCAGTCGTAATCTTAATCTTGTCAATGTTTGGTATAGATTTTCAAATACAGTTCTGTACTGTACATGCTCTTATATTTTATTTAATAATTAATAGATATTGGACACAACACGTTGACAAATCAAATTATCTTAACAATGATACTTAATAGGCCTAATTAATATATGACAACAAATAACTGAGTTATTAAGATTATCTACAAACAATTTATTTTTCAGCCTAATTAATGCCAAAATTAGGTTACCAAAATTAAAAAAAAATCACAATTAATTGTATACAATGGCAACTGTTTTTACAATTTTTGTAAAAAAAAAAAATAGTATTTGTTGAAATGTGATCTTGAATTTTGGCTAGGGAATAAACTAGATACCCTGAGTGTTTTCATTGGAGCAAAAACTACTTTAAACTTTTTTTAAAAACTGTTTATAATAAACCCCTATATTATCTAAAAAAAGTTTCTAAAAGGGTACTCGTGATTATTGTTTACAATTTAAAAAATATTTTAAACTTATAGATATAAAAAATAAAAAATTACTGTATGCCTTTATCATTAGGAGCTAAACATATATTGAGATGAAGGGAGTATGTATAGTTTTGATAATTTTAAGGTAAATCTCATAGTAGGCCTACTGATTTTTTGAAGTCTCATGATACTAAGAATACTGCATAAATAATAAATTATAAGGTACAAAAGCTTCAGGTTTTCACCTAACATGCACAGTTATTGTTTGATAGTCCTCTCTGCAAACTTAACAGGCAGTTTAGTATCTTACATGTGGTCCAGGCTTAATGTGGTTTTATCATACGTTATAGCTAGTAATACAGCTCCAAGTCAATATTGGGTGTCTGTAGTCGTAGTTTACATCTATTAAGTAGTGTGATAGACGCTTACATCTGATGATTCAGATGTTATACCACCTAATCTTGTTGTTAACAAGTTGGGTATCAAATGCCAAGGCTTGTGACAACATTGTTGACAAGTATTTAGATTATCTGAACTTATAAACTACTTAACAGACTGATATGGGAAAGAAAAGTAACACTTGAAAAATAACCATTATGGTATCCTGGCGAGCACTTGAGTTTAAAACACATTTGTTTGCGCGCAGTGTTGTCGGTGTGCTCAAGCAACAAACCGGCCATCGTGGAGGCGGGCGGCATGCAGGCTCTGGCCATGCACCTCGGGCACCCTAGCCAGCGGCTGGTGCAGAACTGCCTGTGGACCCTGCGCAACCTGTCAGATGCCGGCACCAAGGTATGCAACCTCATCGTCTACGTCACTACAAAAAGCCAGTGTTTTTATAAGTAGGCCTAATAGAGCAGTAATATCACTGTGGAAGTATTTTATTAAAAAAGGTTTTCCACTTAAATACTAACGGTATATTTCATGTATAAAACTGCAACATCATAGAAACAGGTGGTTAGAATTAACTAGGTAGACATTTTGTTGTTGGTTTGATTTTAAAAAATATTTCATTTTCAACAGAAAGAAAGAAGCTCATGGCATTTGCGAATACTGAAGTAACAAGTACATTAGTGTTATTTTTATTGTGATTTTTGGGTCGAAAACTATTATTTAACAAAATTAATATTAGCTGTGTCCCTAGGCTACTTAACTTAATTGCATAGGTACCGTATGTTTTTGTTTTTCTGTGTACTTTGTTTAACAGGTTGATTTATGGTTATTAACATGTTAAGTACTGTACCAGGGGGACTGAGCACTTGCTTGGTTAACGTGTAAGATGAGTTCCTTCCAGTTTGTTCGCTCCACTCACTCACCCCCACGACAAGCTTGTTCGCTTTGCTCACTTGCCAGGCCAGACAGTGCTGCATTTGCGACTTTGGTTTAAATTTAATCAACCAAATGTTGAAAATGTAACATGTTAAGTTTATTTCTACAGTTAACTTTGATTTTAGTTCAATTTTCTAACTAAATTGAAATGCCCTTAAGGATGACATGGAAACGTTGAAGGGCCGTAGGGGGCTGGTTCCAGCCCAGCCATGGAACCAATGGCAATCCATTCTTCATGGACAAAACCTAACCAGCATATTCGATATAAAAATTAAAAATCCTTGGACAGAACAAAATTTTGCCTGTACAACCAGTACTTGTTTTAGAGTAGGCCTATATAAAAATAAGATACGGTAGAGTCCCGGGAACCTGGACTTTAAAAACCCAAACCAGAATTCTGGACATGGTACTAAGTGAAACAGCATCAGCCAAAGTCTACAAATAGTTTTGGTGTTTTATTAAAGTTTGTTTTAACAGATGCGGTCTAAAGTTTTAGTTTTTGTATCATGCATATTATGCAAGAAATGAAGATTTTTTATTTGAAAATAGTAAAATAGTTTACCAAGATAGTAAACTATTTGTACTTTTTCTTGTATTTACTTGTTTATTGATAACCTGGATTTTCCTAAACCCAAACACCGTTAAGTCCACATTACTCTGAGTTTGCACAACTCTACTGTACGGAATTTCATTTTGTGCAATTCTCTTTTGACCACATGTCAATATGAAACCCTCAATAAGTTTTAATCTTGAGATTATTGAGACCCCAGCAGAACAATTTTGTCGCATAAACCAGTCAAATGTGCTCAAAACTAGGGATGTGTCGGTACCTAAAGTCGGTTCTCGGTACCACCGGTTCTTGGCAAAAGTACCGGTACCGAGAACCGATGTCAAAATCTCGGTACCGGTACCTCGGTCTGTTTACAATAAAATTAACTGAAACCAAACGCGCCCGCGCCCGTCCAGTTTTCTTGGAAATTAACAATGCGATTGTAATTTGAGACAGCCAGGTGGACTGATAAAATTCCGATCTCTTATCTTATCAATAAGTTATTGCTCTGTCCGTCGTCGGGCGCATGGATGAAGGGGGGGGGGGGGGCAGCCGGGCCAACGCGTTTCGCCACAACAATTGACTGATAAGATAAGAGTACAGTTTCCTTATCGCCTATATCCTGAATTATTTGTCCAACAAAAACAAATTATTGATCATTTTTCGTCTAATGTTTACAAATAGATAGAAATACAATCAAGGTTCAATGATTTTTGGTTGAAAAAATAGTTCATTATTTTGTTTCAATGTTATTTTACTGAATTAAAACTAAAAACAATTATCTAAACAAAATGCATTTATCCCGAACAATAGTTGTTTACGCGGCCGGCGATCTCGCTAACAAGGAAAACGCGCAAAAACCCGGCACATTCCGTGAGCTGGCCGCCCCGGAGACGATCTATTGTTCAGCTTATCTGTTGTTCGACCGGCAGTAATTTATTCATGAGGGGTGTTTTTTGCTCCTAGTACCAATTGCTACTTTTTGAACCAATTGCCATAGAAAGCTAAGAGATGGCTCGTTTGATTCGTCTAATTCTCACAAATTAAATAAATCGTCAACTAAAGTTGTGTGGCTTTTCATTCAAAATTAGAAAAGCATTGTTGTTAAGCAAATCATTCTATAATACAATTTACTGTTTTATAATGTGAAAAGCATCTTGTTATAATTTAATATAATTTTTTAATTAAAAACTTCAAACCCATTAAATAGATTTCAAAAATGAAATATAACAAATACATTTATAATTAAAACAGATAGTAGTTGGAGAATTAACAATTAAAAATAAAAATACTTTTCAGCCCAACTCGTTTTTGGTCTGAGAACAGTGAGACCTAAGGGTAATGATTTTTTACCAGGCCCAACCCTAAGTGTGAGTGTAAAAGTTGGCTTGTGGACCCCTAGATATGTTACTGTACATTAAAAAATTATTATAAAACAAACATTTTATTATTTTTTATCATTTTTAGTCAAATAAACTTTTGATGATTTCCCATACACACCCCAACACTGTTCCTTCCGTCACTCAATCTTTGTTCTTTTACTTGCATGTGTTGTTTAATTTAATCCCTAAATTCTCACTTCTTTTGAAATATCACTTCAATATACAATTTTTTTCATATCTATATATTAAAAAAATTGGGTTTTTCTTTTCCGGTAATGTTTGGCTCTTCTACCCAACCGATTTTCATGATTTTAGTCTTAAATTAAAGGTATGAATTCATAGATTTGCCATCAAGCATCGGAATTCACTTTCCTATCATATTACTCAAATTACACACAAATTAAATTTCCTCCCTGTGTATTTCTTATGGGATTTAAATTTTAATTGTCTTTTCCGGTTTTGTTTGGCCATTCTAACCGACCGATTTTGGTAATTTTGGTCTTAAATTAAAGGTAAGAATGCACAGATTTGCCATCAAACATTTGAATTCAGTTACCTACTATATTACTCGACCTAAAAACATAAATGTGATTTTTTCGGGATTTTTAAATTGATTTAAAGATAAAATTTTCCATTTGTAGTTATGTTATGCTATATGTTTTGGTCTAAGAACCATCTCTGAAATACCAGCTTTCATATGAGCCTTTAAATATAAAAATCGGACGAAATTGAACCTCGCTACAGCATTCCAAATAAAATAATTAATTTTAATTTTTATGACTTATCTTCAATCAATGATACATAACTCAATTTCTATTTAATATATTTTATATGTTTTGGTCTTCAAATAATCTTTGAAATCTTGGCTTTCTTTTGAGATATTGATCGTTAGAATTGGTATTTATTTACTATATTATTAAACCAAAAAACATAAATTTGATAATTTCCAGAATTTGGAATTGAATTAAGGATAAAATTTTCCAGTTATAGATAGGTTATGCTATATGTTTTGCCCTAAGAAACCATTTCTGGAATACCAGTTTTCAAATGAGTCTTTGAATTTAAAAATCGGACAATATTAAAGGTCGCTACAGCATTCCAAATAACATAATTTATTTTTATTTGTATGACTTATCTGCAATCTATGACACATAACTCCATTTCTATTTAAAATATTTCATATTTTTTGGTCTTCAAATAATCCTTGAAATTTTGGCTTTCTTTTGAGGTTTGATCGTTAGAATCGGTATTTATTTATCTACTATATTACTCGACCGAATTTTTGGTCTTCAAATAATCCTTGAAATCTTGGCTTCCTTTTGAGATATTGATTGTTAGAATCTGTATTCATTTACTTATTATATTACTGAACCTAAAAACATAAATTTGATAATTTCCAGAATTTGGAATTGAATTACATATAAATGTTTACAGTCATAATTATGTTAAGCTATGTGTTTTGGTCCAAGAACCATCTCTGGAATACAGATTTCGTATGAGTCATTGAGTATACAAATCGGACGAAATTGAAGTTTGCTACAATACAATACAATTTTCTTTATTGTGCATACATTAAGGATTACAATAGTGTCAAAAATACTTAAGTTATTTTTTAGTATCTTCAAAAACTTCCTTTAGTGAGTAGAAGGATCTTTCCACTAGCCACTTCTTTAGTTCCTTGTGCAGCTTATTGCCAGTCAAGTTTCTCAGGCGGTCCGGAAGGTGGTTCTTCAGTTTACAGCCAACATAGGAAGGGTTTTTCTCCCACAGAGTAGTACGGTGTACCGGGAGGACGAGCTTGGAGCCATGACGAGGGTATAGTGGTGTAGATCGTGGTTTTCTTGGATCGTTGGTTTATTTCATCAACATACATTATATTTTGAAGTATGGAGATAGCCACCCAGGTTGGTCCCAGGTTGGTGAAATCTGGTCTTTCTGCTACTGCATTCTAAGCAACACAAGTTGTAATTTTTTTACGACCTATCTCCAATCGATGATTCATAGCTCCATTTATATTTGAGATGTTTTGAATGTTTTGCTCATGAAATAATCCTTGAAGTTTTGGCTTTCTTTTGAGATATTGATCGTTAGAATCGGTTAATTTTGAGACGTTATATATGTTTCAAAAATTGTGTTAAGCTCACATTTAAGTGCAATTTAGAAATTTAAGTGCAATTTTTTTATTGGTACACAAGTGTATCAATAGTCAATGATGATGCTCTATATCAACATAATTTTTAATCACGGTCTTCTGGGATTTGAATTTGATTGAAGGCATTTTTATCCAGTTCTAATTAGGTTGTGGTATTATTTTTGGTCTGATAGTCTTAAATAAATTGCTGACTTCCAATCACAATTTTATTTAATAAACGCAAGAAGAACAAGCAATGTAAATTTTCTTAATAATATATACCCTTTAATTCATTGAAAGTTATTATTAGTTTCATTATTTAATTGTCTGTAAACTTCTGTAAATTACGATTGGCTTTAAGCTATTGTTTATATTTGATGAACATTTACGTTTTCCATAATTAAGTTTATACTGGGTGAATGTGTGCGAATTCGCAGGAAAATAAACAGTACGCTTTTCCTAAAAAAAATTCATCGTAGTGCAACCTCCAGTTATAGAGAAGTAAATATCATCGTTGGTTTTGGCATAAGTCTGTTTTTAGGTACTCCTGTCAACTGGTTTTTTGTCAATTTCTATTTCAATGTAAAAACCTATCACCTGGGCTTTTGATTGTAAATTTAAAATTCATATTAAAAATAGTCGAATTAGTTGTTCATGCCTTTTTCGAGTAATAGTGTCTCGATTAAAAATCGAAAGCCAGTTTGCAACTCTGCACCTTCATACTCACACGTGCATTTTAATGTTAAGAAAGGTTTTTTTGTTTACAAATTTTCATATAGCGTATTACCTTGAACTATATACACTAACGTGAATAGACTTCTCATAGCATAGGCGTGTTTGAAACCAATGGAGTGTGGTGCGATCTTCTGCGGCGCACATGAAGTACAAGTGACATATGATAGGTAAATCAGTATTACCACTCTTCTCAACCAAGAATGGAATGTTTTATCACTGAGCGTTATTTTTATGTTGTGGTAAAGTGTTTTGGCAGCACTGAAAACCCAGCTGAATAATAACAACATCGATGGTAGCGACTATGGCGCCGCGTACACAAAATTTCCAAATTTTTGCCCTAAACTAAATGCATTGGATGAGAGGTCTATTCACGTTAGTATACATAGTCAATGGTACAGTATTACTAAATATAGATTCCACATATCCTTTTAATTTTGCAACTTATCTCTCCCTGTCATAAATTATTTTACAATGTCCATTAAACATAAGTTTAAATAAAAGAAACCACAGTAGGCTATATGTTTATTGTGTTTTGTTATTTAATGTGTCATACCTAAGTTTTTTTTCTGTGACCTTTCACTGTTTCATATTTTGGATTTATTGATGCATACTAAAACAATGTTCACATAAAAGAGCTAATTATTTTTGTTTATTAACACGTCAACAAAAATATCTGCTTAATTTCAATCATGTAACTACTGTAGATGATTCAATGAGATGATTTTTATTGTTTATTTTATTAATTTTTTGTTGTGTTATTTTTTGTGTTCTTAAACTCGGTTTCATATTCTGTAGTTCTTAGTAGGCACACCAAATACTAATAATTATCAATTTAATTAATTGTTAGAACTATTAAACTATCACTATCTGTATCTAATGGCAATGCTGCGGAGCAGCGCGGGTTCTCTAGTTTCCTATTATATTAACCTCATAAAAAAATGAGTACTTGGTACCGGTACCGAGAACCGAGAACCGATCCTTTAAAAGAACCGGTACCGGCACCGACTTTGAAATTTTGGTACCGACACATCACTACTCAAAACTATATCAAATCAAGTAAAATAAAATCTATAAATATCTATAACTATCTAAAAATAACAAAAGTTAGTACCTTTAACACAAAGTTTAATATGAAGCCTTGCCATGTTTTCTGTTGGAAAATAAACTCATTTTAAGTGTAGCAGTTCAAAAAAACCACATAATGCAGATTGCACTTTTCTGCAGTACCGTATGGGGCATCATGAGTTAACCAGTTAGGAAGTCCCTACTACTGTTGCTAACATGGTCGGTTCCCAGGTGGACGGTCTGGAGGGACTGCTCCAGTCACTGGTGCAGCTGCTGGCGTCGACGGACCTCAATGTGGTGACGTGCGCGGCCGGCATCCTCAGCAACCTGACCTGCAACAACCAGCGCAACAAGGTGACTGTGTGTCAGGTTGGCGGCGTGGACGCCCTGGTGCGGACCATCGTCACAGCCGGCGACCGCGAGGAGATCACCGAACCCGCGGTGAGTCACAATAACTACGGACCTTTTTATAAATCAGAAATCAGTTATTTATTTGCCATTGATATAAATATGCATTAGCAATAGTCAGGTTACAGCATAGAATAGAATAATTTTTTACTTTCTCAATAACAAATACCAAAAATAACAATAAATCTTGATTAACAAAAAAATAAAATAGTTTAAATAGTCACAAAAATTGTATGAAACCCAAATCTTAGTAAAATAAAAAAGTTCTAATTTCACTTGCCAGGCTCACAAACACAACGGAAATGCCAATCATTGATAAAATAAATTAGGGCCTCTTTAGGCCATGCCTGTGATGAGATATAATAGCAATGAGGCTATGGTCAGGAGTAGGCTATACTCAGTTAGCTACTAAGAATCATTTCCAACATAATGTAAGCAGTTTTTTCTTTCTTTTTTTTACCAAGTTAAGAAACAATAAAAGTTTAACATTAAAGTTACAGATAACAATTCATAAAAATCTTTACAAGAGTAAAAAAAAAAAAAAAAAATAAATTTAATACAGTGATATAAATTATTTTACCAAGTAACAGACAATAAAATTTAACGTGGAATTAAATTTTATCCAACAAGTAACAAACAATAAAAAATCCACATTAAAATAAAAATTTTTTTTACCAAGCAACAAACAATAAAAATTTAACATTAAAATTACATACAACAATTTATAAAATCTTACAAGAGTCAAAAAAGGAGAAATTTAACTCGGTAATATAAACATTGAGGTATTATCACAGTTAGGGGACAACTCAACACTAATCTGTTACAAAAGAACAAGCAAAGTCTCAAAATTATATTTTATAATATTTCAATTAACTTAGATAAAACTTTACCTGAAGACTGGATTGAAATCAATCGGTTAAAATAAACACCGATGCCCAAAACTAAAAATCAGACCACTACTCTGATACTCCGCACTTAACTTAAAACTTATACGACTTCGAGAGCCAAAGATATAAGTTAACATGATCAGCACGGTGGACTGAACGAGAGTGAGACCCAGCTAATTTTCCTAGGGTTCCAATTTCTCGTTGAATCCTGATAACGGCGCCACCTTGACACTCCAGTTATCATCACAGCTAGTCACTGTCTAAAAGGATAATTTCCACTAAAAACTAGGGGTCTGCGGTGCACCGGAAATTCGGTACAGGTACGGTACAAGGCGAAATACCGGTTCGGTACAGTTAAAGGAATCGGTACGAATCTGGTTCGGTACAGATTACTAATGTCAAAAATATGAATGTATTTACTTTATATTTTACTTTAGAAAAATATATATGTATTTTGTATATATTTTACTTTAGAAAAACAGAATTAACTAATATTTTGTCGTTATCTCTTTGTTTTTATGGATTAACGCATAAAAAGAATGGCTTGACATCATCATTCAGCAACAAGATTACAAGTTAACTAACGATGTAGCGTTCGCCGACTGCCGAGTCCACGGATAGGAATACAGTTTACAGTTCACGGTCCAACACCATTTAGACAATCAAGATTCAAGATTCAAGATTCAAAAAGTCTTTATTCATCATATTGTATACAATTTTTTCATTAATTTGTATACACATGAATAGTGTCAAGTCTATTGCAACTTACTACCAATATTGACATCCTCATGTTCTTGTTGGCAACAGCGCTCATAGCGGCTTATCAAGTACATTAGCTCTTATTCAGTAACAGCTACAACAAACTACAGTGATATGAATGCCTGTCGCCAGAGACGCTAGCATCAGTAAGGACAGTTATTTGATAAGAAATGACGAGGCCTGTATCGACTGCCGATTGAAAAGATTTGTCCTAACCTCTAAAGTGACACCGATTAGCTGAATGCATTCAAGAAATAATACACGACCGCTTTGCGCAAAGAGTAAGACCATTCGAAAGCTCATATGAAATTATATCAACCAGAAAAAACTAGAAACATTCAAATTTTTCAATTTGTTTAGCCAACAACAGATTGGCTTTTAAAATATGGGCAATGTTTTTGAAATAATAATATTTTACATTGTTACGGTATGTTCCTTCCAAAGGTTTAGATGTTGTATAAACGTACTCTGTGGCTTTTACTTTCTCCTTATACTTTGCCTACTCTTGATGGATTGGTTATTACGCTTCCTCTGTCTCTAGTCAGGCCTACGAGCCTACTAATTCATCGCGTCTTTGTTTAATGATAGTTGCGCTGGAAGATTTATGAAATAAGTTTAGGATTTTAATTTAACCAAATGTGGAGCACAAATATTTTTGTTGTAAATAAATAATTAATTGTAATCATGAGTGATTCTAACACTGGCAATACCGCTCCAATGATGACATCCAACGCCTCTACAATACGCCTAGCCTACTGAGGCTATGAACGTATTCTAAAAATAGTTTTTGAGTTCCACCTTGAATTTTTTTTCATTAAGTTAAAACTTAGTTTGTTCTTTTATATATTTAGGCGACGAATTGAAAAAATACTGATACATCATGTAGGTTATAGGCTTTCTTTTTAAAATCTCTGTGTTTGCAAGTTAATTACCAGCCAAAAATAAATCTATGTTTTCAATTATGGTTGTGATGCTGCTACTCACTTCATGTTCATTTTTAATACTTAGCATTAATCTGATATCACCAGTATACATGCACAGGTTGTCCCAGGACAACTTTAAAACTGGTTTATACTAGTTGCGAAGTTGACATTGGGTACAGCAAACGAAGTTGTCATAACACTGTGGTAAGTCTTTTGGCTGTCCACTATGACAATTTCCCTTCCTTCATAATCCATTCATGTTCAAGATAGTGGGGGGTTAATGCGAACTGCATGTAAACCCCTAGCTGGAACTTATGTAGACAGCAGGGGGTGAGGAGAAATGCTATGGGCATGGAAACCTCTAGCTGGAACATATGTTCAAGGCAGCAGGGGGTGAGGAATGCGACGGGCATAGAAACCCCTAACTGGAACATGAGTGGACAGTCCCTTGTCTCACCCTTTCTCTTCCTTCAATATCCCATCCTTCCGGGGGCTTGCGCAAAATGCCCATAAGAGGCAGACGTGCTCAACGGTTCGGCCGGGGTCTCCTTATCCACGAATAACAACAACAACAATACATGCACAGGTGTGAAGTACAAGGATTTAAATGATTACAAAATTTTTCCTATTAAAGTTGTAATTTAGCAAAATATGGTAAATGAGGTAATTAGGTATTTGAAGAGTTACCCATCAATATTAATACCGCCAGGCATATATTGACAACGCGTACCGTATCAATTTTGTACTGAGAATCAAGGTACACAAAAATTGTACCATACCGAACCATACTGACCTGAAAATTGTTTTACCACAGACCCCTACTAAAAAGAGGGATCACATCGTAACGTCTGTTTTTGTGATGTAGCAAGGAGGAAGAAGAACAGCTGTCATGTCGTCTGGCCTCAACTGGCTTTTGTGGTTATGTTATTGTTTACATAAGGTTACTGTGACTGGAGAGTTTTATTGGGTTTGTGGCGACATAATAATACCGAGATACAACCATCTTTGAGTAATGGGGAATGAGTATACTCAGCGCTGTAAATATAGCCTATCCCAGTGATGGACACTGTTGGAGAAATTTAGGCTTAATTGGCCTAAGTATGTAGGCCTATACCTCAGTCGTGCTCATTAAGGTGTACTGGTAGCTAGAGACTTGTAAATAATTTAACTTAACACCCTTCAAATTTGGATTGTCACAAAATTACTAAATTAATTTTTCAACCTAATTGTGCATTAAAACTGCGCTAACCATAATTATTCAAGGAGATGAATTAAATATTTACATTTGGGTAATGATACGAAGAATATTTATCGTCATAGCCATCTAGCACTACTATTCAGAGATGGTTAAAGTATTGTTTGTAGTTGAGCAAAGAGTATCAATGAGCTTTAATTTTACACATACCTATTTCCTAGGTCTAGGTGGTTGGAATGCAGAAGTCTACTATTATTGTAAAGAAAAAAATACTGTAGAATTTGTGTTAAATATTGTCACTTTCATGGGCCACAATTGTATGTTTCAGGTGTGCGCGCTAAGACATTTGACATCTCGTCATGTAGAGAGTGAAATGGCTCAGAATGCTGTGCGTCTCAACTATGGCATGCAGGTAACATCACTTTTTGTTCTATCCAAATAAGTAGAGGTCTGCGGGTACCCGAAAATTCGGGTAACTCCGGGTATTAGCGTGAACCCGAGTGGTCAGGCGGGTTTGACACGTCACGGGCTTTATTCGGGCGGGCTTTTATTTTAAGCCGGGTCGGGCGGGTACCTAATGCCCGAATTAAATCGGTTTGTAGGTACCCGACAGGACATTAAAAGCAATCCCGGGTTTTTATAACTATTTTACAGCCAAAATTTGTGAATTACAATGTTCACGGAATAAGTGGGCATCGTTCCACACACTATTTTAAATTTTAGACTAGTGGTCATAACTGCCAGTCATTACTGAGGTGGATGTGGATGAACTGGAAATACCTTAGCTTACTATTCGCGACACTCGCACATGAAAATGTGGCTTCTGAAAGAAGCTAGCGGTCTCTGGTGCCTAGAAACTTAAGCAATTTTGTTTTGTTGATACTTTGGTACGCCACATTTCATGTTCAATTTAAAACAAATAACATTTTGATCATGAAAGATCACATTTGACGTAGGAACATTTGTATTCCTTTGGTACAGTACTATTTTATGCCCAAAAAATAGTTTAAACAGCATTAAATCATTTGTTGCAAGCCTAGACACCAGTAGCGCTAGCATACTTTTCTCACTCTAACCTAAAGGAACTGCTCAGTGTCGTGACTGACTCACACTCTTAGGCCAGAAAGATAGACTGTGGCGTAGCCAATACCGTCACCAACTGTACAAACCGAAATCAAGGTTGCAGTGGCATTGGTACTATCATTGACTTTACATACTAAGTCTTTGTTTGTAAAGTCAATGGTACTATTTACACGACAACCGGTAAATAGCAAGAGCAAAATCAAAAGTAAATAATCTCTACAGATTAGTGTTTACATTATTTTTACAATACAAAATTCATCAGTGTATATATTTTTACGAAATATAATCAATATATGACTATTCGGTATAATTGGTTTTATTGACGAATTATTTCTCATTCCATCTTGCAAATTGTCAAAACATTTCAGATTTCTTGATAACCAATGAAAACAATTTCTTGGATAATGTATCAGTTGGATATCCATAGTCAATGGTTGAATCCAAAGTCAATGGTTGGATACTTCATAGACAGATTTCTTCATTATCTATGTAGTTTTATAGTAACGGTACTCCATGTTTGTTGTATGGTATGGCGCGATCCGTCGTCTACATTGATGATTTGATAGATGGTTTTCCTCTCGTTCTTGTTTATTCAATTCCCATTTGTGTTACTTAAGTGATGTTGAATTTCTTTCTGATATTAAAAATAAATATTAAAAAGTCACGGAATTGAGAGAATTCTAATGTCATTGTATCCACTAACAGTCCTACCAGTGAAACCAAAGATTTGGGAAGTGTAAAATGTCGTGGATGGGCATTCATCTGCTATTTGGAATCACTCAAGCAATGATGTGCAGATGATGAATAAAGATTTTTTGATTTGAAACAAATTTGCCGAAAGTAATCCAACAGAAATGAAATGCAATTATTTTAAGTCTGTTTTGAAAATAGGATATGGCAATATTGGTTGAAAGGCCAAGTTTGAGTATAATCACATAATCTTTTCATAGGCCTACAGAAAAATAGGCTGGTATGATAATTCGCATCTAGGGTATTTTAACATTTATAAAAGTGGTTTTTGTTTAGTTTCAACAGTGTACAATATAATTTGTATATTTGTCATGTTTGTTGAAAAAGTTAACATTGGGTAAAGTAACTTAGGACTAAAGGAACCCTTAGCTTGATAGGTTATTGGCTCGGGAAAATAATTTAACTTTTTATACTAGAATAAAATACATTATAGTTTTTTAACTTTTGTTAGGCCTAGGCCTAACTTAGTAGGTGGAAGGTTTTTGCCTTGTATTTATTAATAACTTACTATACTTAAGCCTAGTAGGCACATCAACAATTATTTTAAAATGAAATAACTTAGGCCCAGACATTTTTTTTTACAAATAATAGCGAAACCGACCCGAAGTTTTATTCAACTTACAATACCCGAGCCCGACCCGAGTTTTTTTTAACCCTCCAAGCGCTAAACATCGCGATTGCGGCGCATTTCGGCAACGCGTATAGCGCTATTGTCGCGATCGCGATTCATTTACAAGGGTTTACTACAATCGTCACAGATCCGTTGTTTATTGACGGATCGGCATATATTTTATATAGTATTGAAGAGAAAATATCATTCTATCTGAATACTTTTGGTTCAATACATATTTCAGTGGAAAATCAAAGTTGGCTAACTTGTTTGTCAACATCAGCTGTTTTTTGGTCGTCTGAAGTACAGCTGCTACATCGCAAATTGTTATGGTTATGTTATCTTTTTTTGCTAAGAACATATAAGTTAAACATTATATATCACTGGAAAGTAGAGGTGTGCGGATATCCGGAAAACCGGATCGGATTCGGATCGGATCGGATATCCGAATCCGATCCGAATGTACAACAGGCGTCGGATACGATCCGAAAAATATCCGATTTTTTCGGATAGATAGTGTCTATGAGCATAAAATCCTTTAAACCCCCCAAAAACTACATTTGGAATGATGATACTGACGATCGCGTTCGTTCTAGGTATGAATACAATGCTGGATTAAAACACGACTCAATAAATTATTATTATCATCTCTCTCGAAAATTTGAAAATTGAAGTTAGTCAATCAACACTATAGTATTGACACTCCAGGTATTAGGGTGTCCCCAAGATATAGCGCGCTCAAGGCAATGGTTGTCAAAACAAATCTGATATATTAGCGACTCAAGCGGATGGAGTAAACAACCCATTCTAAGAGTGGTCGTGATTGGCTGTAGAGTTAGGTTCAGATTCCAATCACAATGCGCGCTAGTGAACCCTCGCTAGCACTCCACAGCCACCGATTTGGAATTAACTGGTATGGTGGATCACCAGAATTGACCGAGTGTCACGATTTTAGTCTGTGGTTATTTGATCCTGTTGTCCTGCGCAGTAAACGACAGTGTTTTCAAGTACACGATAATACATAGTTATTGTACTCATTCTCCGACTTCACACTGATTTTCCTCCCAATGATTTGCCATAATTTTTCAAGATAATTAATGATAGTTTTGAAAAATAATTGATTTTTCGTGCCTAAAATATTACAAAATCAAATCATTTCCGACATCAATCACTAATTACATTGATGGACACGACATTTTTGTGGCGTGCAATAATTTATTATCGTATAGTACGATGTTTTGAAGTCTGGGAAAACTGCTACAGCCGACAGCGTACGAGATAGAATTTGAATTGAAGTTATGAACTGTACCTTTTAATGTCTTTTAATGTCTGATCAACTTAATTTTTTTAGAATTGGATAGGCTAGTTGTTAACTACTCAGTTATGGAGCCAAGAAAGAAAAAGAGTTTGATTTGGAAATATTTTGAGAAAAACCTAGAACTGGCGGAATGCTTATTGTGCAAGCTGGTTCTAAAGGTAAGGGTAGGGTAACTAAGACATCAGAAAATGTTCTTTGTTGAAAAATAAAATAATGTAGTTTTATTATTACTGAAATTAAGACTTGTGACTTGCTTCCACTTCATAAATTCTTTGAGATAGGAATGTGTTTTATTTTTTAACTGAGCTCATTGTAATAGGCCTAAAACAAATTGGGATGTAAGTTTTAAACCTAAATTGTTAAAAGTATTACATGTAACTGCATTATTGAACCTAAGTAAGCTTAGCAATCTACTTTTAAACATCAAACAAGACTATAGCCTACATGAAGGTGTAGGACTAGGCTACTGTTTAACAGTCATCACAATGACTCAAAAGATATCAAAACTTGCATATAGGCTAGGCCTAATGAATGAAATAGACCTTTTTGGTCATAACCATAAGTTGTTATTACTCAAAATATTACTATCAATGTAGTATTCAAACAAAAAATGAGCGTGAAAATTACCTAATTCTGAAAGAGAAAAATTTATCTAGGTTGTAAGCAAATTTGTAAATAAATATTGAAAAAGATTTTCTCACCAAAAACAAATAGGTAGTTACAAATGTAGCCTATTGATTGACCGACTTTAGATCTAAACAATAGGCCTACCTTAAGTTAAAACTTGGCTTGATACCGATAGCCTTGTAGTGAATTTATTTTGGATGAGACCTACTGTAGTTAGTAGAATATATGAAACTATATTATATAGGCTATAATATATTAAACAACCTATATATATTATAGGCTATATATATTATAGGATTAATATATTAAGTCTTTGTTGTATTATAGGCCTATAATACACAAAATCATACAAATATGAAAATGGTATCATACTTAACATAATACAACTCAAGGACAACTCAAACATGCACACTTAAAACACAATAAAATTCTTTATACATCATTGTAAAGTATTTGTCCAAAATGTAAATTATAATTCTAGTTTTGAACAAATACTGAACAAAAAAATCAATATATGCCTACATTTCTATATTAAACAAAAATCATATTAACATTTTTCATGCATTCCTAGGAATAAAGTGCTAGGATTTTACTGTTAGTTAATTTGTATTTTAATTCTGAGTAATATAACAGTTCACTCTGTCCGTGCGAGTATCCGAATCCGAATAAATCCGATCCGAACCCCTTACTATCCGATCCGAATCCGATCCGAAATTACACTATCCGATCCGAATCCGATCCGAAGTCAAATTTCACTATCCGCACACCTCTACTGGAAAGGTAATAACATTTTCAACATTTTGGCTATCTCAGAATTTTTTATTTGACTGTGTAACTATGCCCTGAAATGGAAAAACCTGAAGACGAGGGTAACAAAAAAAAAACTACCCCTTTATATCTAGACATTTGGAAAAAAATAAATGGTAAGTAAGATCTAATGAATCATATTTTCTAATAGTAGACATTTTTTCTGAACAAATTGATATGCAATATGATATACTTTTCATATCATTAATAACTATTATGCACATTTGCTTAAATGTTTGCGCGAAACTTAAAAAATGGTCAGCACTTAAGGACTAATATACGTAGCACTTGGAGGGTTAACATACATAGGCTACCCGAACCCGACCCGAGATTTTTTTAACTCACACACCCGAACCCGAACCCGACCCGAATTTTTCTTTAACTTATAATGTTCAAACCCGACCCGACCCTAAAATTGATGTTAATCTACTACCCGACCCGAAACCGACCTGACTTGAAAAATCACTACCCGCAGACCTCTACAAATAAGTGTGAGAAAAGCTAATATTTATCTGTACTAAATGTAGATCTATAAAGAGGAGATAATAGGGATCGCCCACTGGTCGAAATTTACCAAAAATCCAGTTGATCTTGAACCAATTAGTTTTAAAATGTTTTATAACTAAAACATCTGTTCTTCCTGAATTGCTAGCATTTGTTATTTGGTTACAAGAGCTGTCTAATGATTCAATCAATTATCCTTCTACCATAAGATTAACATTGAAATTTTGAAAGCCTGTAGGGCGTAGCCCTGTGGACCGATATGAATTATAATGTGATTCGGCTCATCTACAGCACAATACCTTTCTAACGGGACATGTGGATTTCCTGTACGATGCACAGAAGCTGAGGAAAAAGGAGGAGGGGAAACATGCTTGCCTATTAATTTATAGAATGTTCTAACTTATGAAAAAAAACTTCAAAGAATTCCCGTGGGCTTCAGAATTAAAATATAAAAAATATAAAATCTTATTGAAAACTACAAACTGAGACCATTCTTTCGACACCTCAAATGTTAAAATTGGCCCAGAAATAAGGGAGGATTAGTGTTTAAAAAAAAACGACTTCTCGTATTATATATGTAAATTATAAGTTAGACTGTATAAACTTAAATTTTATATAAAATTCAATTTGAGCACAAAACAAATGAATCATTTGACAAAACCAAGGTAGTTTAAACCATTCATTGCATTCATTGCTTGAAGCTAAGGAGGCCATGTCAAGCCATCAAAATCAAATTGACAACAATTTGTGCCCTAGTTGAGTTGGCACACTAGTTTTTTGTCTCTTTTATCAAAAGTTCTTCACTGTGCTCTAATTGCGCCATTAATAAACCACGTTATTATTATATGTGCTGCTATTGAGTGGTTATGCAATATACAACAAATTATTCAATCAATATTTATGGAGAATGTTAAATGTTAATTTACGTTAACAAAGGTTAACTGATATGTTTTCCATTGATTTGAATCGAAAGAATTATCCCTGACATAAGATAACTAACTTTGTGTTCCATTTTTAAATTGTTTTGTGCAATAATGTGATGATTTTAATATTTTAATATGCCTAAACTAACGTTCCACTATTCCAAACTCCATTGCTTCAAAAATCGGCCTTATCCTATCATATTGTGCCTAAAAATACAAAATTTTTTCTTTACTTATAAAAGGGGAAAATTCTGATTGTTGATGTTGCCGTAGAATGTTGATAATCCGGATCAATTGGAACCAGACCCCATCCAGATCTTCAATATTCCTTAAAAAAACGGCCAGTCTCAGAATTATTGAGTAAATTATTTTATTGTATATTTTCTCTTATGCAGTAAAGGGCTCCGAAGTTAGATGAATCAAAAATATATTTTATGTTCAAGTACTGTTCGTATTTTAATTAGAGTGACATGTGTAGTCCTACAATAAAAACATCAGACACTATTTGAGCTTTTAAAAAAAATGTGTTTTGGACTTTGGTAGTGGTTTGTGTTTTTGCACCTAAGACCTTAACCTGTACTCTATGCATTATAATGAATGTACAGGGTCGGTCTACTCATGCGACTGGCATGCAAGGAGTGTACGTACTGGCGGGTTTGCATGTAGCAGATGTAGCAGATGGCTATGTGACCTTGAAATCCCATCACCTTGCGACCACTCCCCTACGCATTGCTACACGCCATGCCTCCATCACCTTCCCGCCAGTGAAGCGCATAGTATGGGGGAAGATAGAATATGATGTTTTACCAGAGGCTGCTGGCCCATGAGGAAACCCATTATCTGTGTTTCTTCATAGATACAAATCCAGATTATTGACGGTCCAGATTATTGATGTCCAAATAAGAATAAAAATCACTTTATTGTCACAACTTTATTTTTTATGTCTAACAAAGCCAGCACAGAACAACATATGACATTGCCAGCATAATTTCTTAACCTAATAATCCTTTAGATAAACCAAGCAAAAACATCCCTCCTTACTAAAAAAATTAAAATCCAAATAAACTAACACATAAGATAATGCTGAAACAAGATTAGTACAAAGAAATGGAATTTGATATAGCCTCATATTTAAATAATTTATTTCCGAAATATCTGCATATCACTGTAAATAGATTTTATTTTAATTAGATGTGATTCAGCCGCTTTCCTGTGGTTCGATCATTGTTGATATACTTTATTACAATTCCATTTCTTTTTTTCTTTTAACAGGGTTTTATCGCTAGCGAACGTTTTCCGCAGTCCGGTCTGCATTGAAGTCCAAGATTGTATGCAATGTTAGATAAACAGGGGTAGAAACCAATTAAAAATCTTGCATTGTTTATAGATTCCGCATATTCCAAAAATTTGCTTAACCGATCAGGATCGGCTTAGCGAGACTCTAATTTGCTTAGAGAATTTATCCAAGAAAGATTTCACCGCCTGGTGTTTGTGTTTGCGTGTAGGTGATCGTGAAGCTGCTGCACCCGCCATCGCGCTGGCCGCTAGTCAAGGCCGTGATCGGGCTGATCCGCAACCTGGCGCTGTGCCAGGCCAACCACGCGCCGCTGCGGGAGAACGGAGCCATCCACCATCTAGTGCGACTGCTCATGCGCGCCTTCCAGGACACTCAGCGGGTGAGTGTCTAGGCGAGAAACGTTACTTGTCAGTTTGTAAGTTAAACCAAAGCCATGTATCTGACCATTTTTAGTCTGGAGCCTTCCATAAATTACTTCTCTGATAATGGGGGGTAGATCCAGACTGAAAATGACAGTGGTGATGTGCAAAGGGGGGGGGGTCGGCTTTGATATGACATCATTTAAAAAATGATGTTTTATATCGAATTTTGATAGTAAAACTATGATAAATTCATACACAATTCAACTATTATAAAATAATTATCTAAGAAACTACATTAGACTATTTTTAGGCCTTGTTTTATAGTTTATTTGAGTTTATTTTAACTTCCAACTATAAATAATGTGTTTGCAAATAAAAATATCCGGTTGAATAGTTCTTTAACAAACTACTGACAAATGGAGTTCAAAAGTTAATTGATAAATGATAAATCAATAAAGAATAGAACTTGAGCAGCTTTGATGAAAAAAAAAACATTTTTTCACTTAAAACGGAGGTTTGTTAAAAATGACGTTATTTTTATAGGGGGGGGGGGGGGGGGTCAGAGAAATTATGATGGTAGGATGATTTTAGGGGAGGGGGGGGTCCAAAAATGGCCAAAAAGGGATGACATAATGTATGGATGGACCCTTTTACTGTTTTAATTTTTTATGGGTAACATAAAGTTAATAAATGATTCTGGTGATTTTATTCATCTAAGTGATAGAGGTCTCATAAAGGTTGGGCTCTGGTAAAAGCAAACATTGGAACTTGAAGATATTTAATTTAGATGACATTGAAGGCTATATGTACTAAGGGACTAACGACTATGCATTACTGCTCAATTTCAGTTACAATTGCATAAAATATTTTTGTGCTTTTATTGATTTCAGTGATAAGTGACTCATAGAGGGTAAAACAAACATTATAACTTTTAGACTGCAAATTTGGATATCATTAAAATAAGATGTATTCACTAAAGGGTAATAGAAAAGTAACAAGTGATTTTAATTTCAAACATATAAAACAAACAATTGAGGTATTTGTCAGTTGTTGGTCAATTCTTAATATCAATGCATTTCAAAATGTAATGGCATTGCAATATTTTTTTTGTACTTCTTCTCCTACTCAGTGTTCTCATGATATTCTTGAAATCTAATTTTTGGTGATTTGTTTATATAGACCTAATTTGAATTTATAGTAAAATTCTGATTTTGAGTACCAGACTTTAAAATACGTACTTTGTCAGCCTGTAGATGATTCTTATATAGAATGAATTCTTAACAACTGATAGTATCCTTAATAACTAATTTATCAATGATGTTTGGAGCAGCAAAGGTCGAGCGTGGCGTCGAGCGGTAGCCAGGCGCCGAGCGCATACGCTGATGGGGTGCGGATGGAAGAGATCGTAGAGGGCACTGTCGGAGCGCTGCACATACTAGCGCGCGAGAGCCACAACCGTGCACTCATACGCCAGCAGATGGTCATACCTATATTTGTGCAGCTGCTGTTCAATGAGATTGAAAACATACAGGTAGATATTGAAATTTAATTTGCGTTTACATTGTACTATAGGATACATTATTATTTCTTTAAATAAACAAGATTTCTGGAAAATCTACACTTTACGGTGGTGTCTTGATAATCTAAAATGATTGGGGTTTTCTACATTTGTGACGTATTATGATTAACAAATATTTCAAATTAAACGACACTAGGGGTGTGCAAGTTCTTGAGTATTGAGTATGTTTCGAGCCGAGTATGTACTACTCAACTCGAAATAAAAAATTTAAAAAACTCGTTAGTTTGAGTCGAGTTCTATAGCTGACTTATGAAGTGAAAGTTATAAATAGATTTGTACATAACGAATAATTGTAACCCGAAGCCATATTGACTTTCTTTTCTATCTCATTTGTTTAAGGAAACCCGTGAATTTTTTACTGTAATCAACTTAGATGTACTTTGTAATATTGAAAAAGGTTACGTTTCATTGTGTACATTGGCTATCTATTCGATCCGAGCGAGATAGAAGATAACTAGATGGCGTGGTTGAAACGAAATATGCCAGGCACATGGTCAATAGTGATACCTTTGATTGAGGAATGTATGTTAATAAAATTCAGTACTATAAAATATATGTTTTTATTATTTTCTTTGTAAAAACATTAATTAGAATAGTGGTAAGTTTTCAGGAATATTGACATTCAAAATGTATTATAGTGCAGGAGTTTGATGATTATCATTTTATATAACTATTTCCTCCACATACTATCTAAAGCCGTATTTGACTCCTTGGAATAGAGTACTAAAGTACTAGTTTTTACCCCATGTGACTTGAATACTTAATTTTTCTACCTAGGGAAAACTCAACTTTTTTTGTACCACGGGGCTAAAGTTAGTTACATAAGAATAACATTAAAAGAGAGATTAAAAAGAACTAAGTGACAGTCAGCTGTCACTTGTATTTGTTTCGTTACGCTTTGTTTACTAATAGCAGCTGTAGCCTGTAGCATAAGCCATTCTGTCAGCAGTGTAAGTGTTTGTTTACATTACATTACGCTTGGGTAGGCTATTAACCTAAGAAGTCCAAAACCTAAGTGTATGAATTTTGACTAGGTTAAATACTGTTTTGTTTTTTGTGTGTGTTCTTTAAAAATGATTTAGCCTACCTTATTAGTTTTTTTGTTGATGTGTCTCATCCAGTTTGAAGGAGCAAGGGATCATATGAATGAAGGTAAAGTTCAATTATATACGGTACCTAGGTCTATTGTTATGGGCCTAAATGTTATTCATGTTGGTGGAGGAAAAATGTTGTGTGCATCAAGGGACTAAAGTACTTTTTCACCCTCAGGGAAATTGACAACAGTTTCCCTTCAGGGAGAAAAAAGTCTACTTTAGTTCTTAGAAGCACAAATAACTATTTTGTCATTGAGTATGGAATCTGCACTCATGATCCAAGGACATTGTGGTGATTAGTTTTGTATCTCTGTGTTGACTAAAGTAATAGGTGAAAAATAACAAATAGTAAGTGATAAGAGGCCAATTTAAATGAGTTTTCCTAATTTAGTCTGTTATATTTTCAGCACTTGCCATAAAAATGTAGAGCTTAATAAAACACATATAAATACAAAATATTGTTGTTGAAATATCATTCATTAGGGACGATTCATTTATTAATTTGTAGGTACTATTGTTATCTTGGTTTTGTTCATTAAAACCATTTTTTGGCAAACAGATAATTTGAAGGAAATCTCAACTTGAAAAAGCTCGAAACTTGTGAGTTTTTTCAAAAACTCGACTCGACCTCAAAAATCACTACTCGCATCTCTAAACAACAGTATAACTAATTAAATATAACATTAAATACAAAGTGTAATGAACCACACTAGTTGATTCAGGTGCCATTTATTTCATGCCCTTGAGTCATCAGTCAGGACGTAAACTTTTGGCAGTGCATTTCTTTGCTGTCCTAGGGTAACATCTTATTTTTATATTTATAACTCATTAACAGAAAACTACAGTCAAAACAAGAGGTGTCATATGTTTTTTAACTCAACAATTAATTTGTTTTCATTTTACATAAGTGTGAAACAAAATTTGTTAACTTTTCCTAGGATTAAATTTATTATTGTGACCCCCCTTTTTTACGTCAAATAACTGTTAGTACAGAGTTTTCTACTTAAGGCATTTTTTTGGGCGGGATTGTTGCTTCTGAAACCATTTTCAGCTCGACAACTCGAATAGTTTTGCATAACCTCGAGCCAAGCCGCTAGTATTCGACCACTCGAGTACTCTCACATCCTTACTGTTAGTACATTACTTTTTCTTTTGTTTACTCCATTACCGATAAACCGGATTTCTCATGAATTCTGACTCCGTTCGGTCCACATTAGTATGGGCTGTACTGAAGTTTTGATTCATAAGATAAATCTATATATATAATACGTGATGCCCTTTTTTTGTTAACACTACTCCTCCCTTATTTCTGGACCAATTTTAAAGTTTGAGGTGTCAAAAGAATGGTCTCAGTTCGTAGTTTTGCAATAAGGTTTTAGACTTTTGATATTTTAATTCTGAAGCTCACGGGAAGCCCTCAAAGTACATTTTTTGTCCATAAGATTAACATGGGGAACAATATAAATTGAATTGCTAAATAAAACATCTGTTGATAGTTAAACAAACGAACACATATGTTAAAAGCTGAATCGAAGCAAACTGAACTGGTGCTGAAATATCAACACAATTTCATACTTTAATACAAGGAGTGTCTAATCTGAGGTTTTAACCTTTTCTCAAAATGTAACAAGTAGATTTTGCTTGAAAGTTTTCTACGCGTATTTAGGCACAAAAATAAGTTTTGTAACTTAACCCTAGAAAAATTCATTTTTGTTTACGAAAAAAATTCTGGAAATTGAAATTTTTGACATGGGTCTTATTGGTTGTCCGACTGGTATACTGGTATTGAAACAATAATGAAAGGTAACAAATATTAAAATAGAACACTAAATTTGTGTGCATGGGTTTTCAAACTGCTGTAAACTATAAGGAAAAGGGATAGTTGGTTGTAAGTGTAATAACCTTTTTATTTACTATTATAGTATAAACATGTTTTATGCAGAACGCTACACATATTATAAAACCTGTGTAAAAGACAACATTTAAAAGATTTTTTCCTCCAGTATAAAAACAAGCTTATTAAAAAAATGGTTTGAGAAATTTTAACCAAAATAAAAATGCCACTAAAAACAAAAAGGACCTCACCAACAAAGATGTAGATTCTCTTAATTTTTGTGATTTCTTTATTTAAATTTTGTAATGTAATGGAAAGTTAAGTTAAAGAGGATTTAGGCATAAATAGTAATGTGGACTCATTCACTATGTCATTGACTACCTCATACAGTAGTACTACAAAAACAGCGGCAGTGAGTGCTGCTTAACTCATACAGGACCGGGGAGTTATGATGAAATGTTGATTTTTATTCTGTTGTCATTTACGTTTTATGTTTGATGAACTATGTGGATTCAACATCTGTGAATTTATTTTAAATTTTATAGGGGGGTTTATACAACGGCCCTAAGACATATCGGCAAAAGAACAACTACGTGATCTTAGCTAATTTAGACCTACAAGAACGAGCACCACATCTCAACACTACCACATTGGGAAGTTGGAGAATTGGTAATGAAGATCGATCAATGAAACACCAATAATGTTCTATCTGATTTTCACTATAGTGAATTTTTTTTTTTTTCAAAGTATTACCATGGAGCAAAGTTTGATCACCAGGTACCCTAATAAATGCAGCGCATTGCGCTGCACAGGCCCCCTAGTTCATAATAATAGGTGAATTCATAAGATATTAAACTGACTTTGTACACAGTGGCCATTTTTTCATTGAGCCACTGTATCTATACTTATTTAATGCGCTAAGGGTTTTTTTGTCTTGAGAACTCCTCCTACAATTTTCAACCGATTTTTCAGTTTTTGGTGTCTTTGGATGGGGCTTGGTCTGTAGTTGTTTCCGCCAAAAACTGATGAGAATCGGACTGAAAATAAAGGCGCTATCCACCATTGAAATCTCAAAATTCCCCATTTAATTAACATTGGGATTGAATAAAGCATTATAAACATATGTTAATAATCAGCTGTAAATACGTGTGGTTTTGATGATTAAAGATATTCACAATATTGGATTGGTCGGATGTCATTGATTTAAATCTAAAAGTAAAATTTGTATTGTATTATAATAAATTGCTCGATTTCGAGCAACACGTATACTAGTATATTTTTATTATGCTCTCTAACAACAGTTTGACAGTACATTGTATCTATACAAAGGCTTGGAATGTTTCCTATCAAAATATTAATAAAATGCCTCATTTTACGCATAAGAAAAAACAAGCTGTTGGCCCAGTGACTTGAAGTTTTTATGTTAATCATTGTAAATCTTTAATCTTTTTTAAAGAATTTATATTTGTTTAAAGATTGAGATAATGCTCACAGATTGAAACACTGGCTTATTTCTTATGGTTTTCATATTTTAAAACTACTCATTTTCTATTCTGAACACTGAGTAAACTAGGTAATCTGTGTCATAGTTGTGTAAAATAAAATATTACCTTATCAATTAGAATATTGGTGATCTATAAATTTTCTTTCATTCATCTATACATCCGTTGCATTGTGTCGTCAGAGAGTAGCGGCTGGTGTATTGTGTGAACTTGCCCAAGACAAGGAGGGAGCTGAAATGATTGAACAAGAAGGTGCGACGGCTCCGCTCACAGAGTTACTACATTCAAGGAATGAAGGAGTGGGTGAGTTGTCTTCTTTTCTGTTTTTTCTTTTCTAAAGTTATGATTATTGCGGTACCTTTGGGTGCCAGGACAAAGCTGACAAGAGGGCAAAAGTTTATATTTGAAAATTATCAATAACGTGCAACTTAATTAAAAACCTTCTACCTTGTAAGCATCATGATTTTTTTTACTTACTGACCATTTAAAAAATATTGAAAATATTTTTTGAAACACCAGAATTTTCTGAAACAATACTAATGTATTGAACTCATGCAAGAGTTCAAATCTGTAAATTTAAGAACGTAATTGTCAACAATTTATTAAAGAGACATTTATTAAAATTATTTTAAACTGTAAAAACTTTTTAACCCTCGAGTGGGCGTTTCACCTGTAAAACGGCAGAGGGCGCATCCGGGGTTTTACTCCGCAACAATAAATTGCACAAATTAAACCGATTTTAGGTGTTTACTGTTTTTAAATGGTGACTAACTTAATCACTAAACACTTGTCAACATTGGGACCATTAATTGTTTAACTTATTAATATTTAAATTAAACATTGTAAGTACAGTCAACTCGTGATTATCCGGAGTAATGCCTGGTTGAAGGATCCCGGATAACCCAAAACCACTGTTAAAACAAAGAGTTCAATAAATTGAGTAAAACACGAAATAAACAAGTTTTAATTAAGAGTCTACGGGTTTCCAATATTTATGATTTTTTACTGTCTAAACCTTACTGGAATGAATAAACAGATCTTCTATTTGAGTGAACAAAGAACACAATAAAAGGGTCCTACGTGGGACAAAAAACCAAGGTCAGGCGTTCTATTGTTTGGCATCGGGCAGTCGGGATGGGTGGGTGGGGTGAATTATATGGGAGGGTTGCTTGGTATAATTTAACTTTATAATTGACATTAAATATAATGCCAATTAAATTTCTACATATAGTTAGCTTAGCCAATGATGACCAAAGGCGATGTTTATTGCTGAGCTCCTTTAGAATTTCTGGATTTAAAATTGAGCTTGTAATGTGAAATGAATTGATTGTCTGAAGCATGGTTAAAAAATTATGGAATTAAACTTGGTAATAATAGGTCCTAACTCTTATTTTCAAAACATTGTCTTAACATCCTATGTGATTGGTATACCAGCATAGTAATTTAAATGCTGGGTGTTTTGAATAGTTAATCGCATGACTAATTCATCTAGTAGTAACGTAAATCTAATTTTATTTTGAGGCAAAGCCTGAATTATTATTACTGTATTATTATTATTATTATTATATTTTATGATTGACTATCGTTTTTTTATATCTGCATATTGCATTATAAAAGTAATGGAAATCAATAAGTGTCATTGGGCCTAGGTACCATTACCAAAACAGCCTTGACTCTCATTTGACGATTTCAGTCTGTTCCAAAGCAATTAGTTATGAAAAGATTCATTTATTTTGTGGCCTATGTTTTGTATTTCATATTGCTGAATCCCATCCATTATCTTTTGGAATCAAGGAAGTTTAATAAAATATTCAAGTTTTAAATATCCATTAAACCTATTTTTAAGTTCCCAGGATTTTATTGCTTTAGGATACGTATCTTTCAAGATGGAATCCAAGATAATGAATTTTTAAGTATTAAAGTTTTTAAATACGGTCCCTATGAAAATTGGAAGAATAGTTGTCCTAATAAAGCACATTGATTCCATTTTTAAAGGGTTTTTGAAAAATAGTTGAAGCTAATGATGACCAAAGGCGAATTTTATTGTTGATCTCCTTTAGAACCTCCTGGCGTTAAAGTCGAGCTTGCAAAGTGAAATGAACTAATTTGTCTGAAGCATGCAAATAAAGTTTAAATGGTTATTTTTAACTTAAAGTTGTATCATAGTAATAAGTTTTCCTTGTAAAAGAAAGTTAAATCAGTTGAATAAATTCCATAACTTGTCATTTATACATGAAGAGCTTATGTGTTGGCTTTGCCCCGAGTAAACCTTGTTCTCTTTCCCGTAGCCACATATGCAGCCGCAGTGTTGTTCCGCATGTCAGAAGACAAGCCGCAAGACTACAAGAAGCGGCTCTCAATGGAGCTGACCAACTCTTTGTTCCGGGAGGACCAGAACCTGTGGGCTGGAGGGGACTTGGGCATGGGTCCAGACTTGCAGGTCTGTCTATCAACCGATGTCGATAATCTTGATTTCCATTTCCATTCTGCTTTTAAATTTTGTTTGTTAGTGTTCAAAGTTTTCTCATTGGAAGTGCCCCGTGATTTTATTTTGATTAGATATAAATGTTTACGTATGTAGTTTGGTTCAATATTTCTTTAAAAAATGTTTATGACTGAAAGTATAAGTAAATTTTAAGATTGCATTACAAATTATTAAAAACAATTTTGACTGAGTTGGAAATTAAATGTTAAATAAAAAAAATTGCACTAAACGACAGTCAAGATTTAGTAATGGTCTGGTTGACATTGCTTGTTTGATCGCTTTGGGCTTTGTTCTTGAATCACCCATTGGATGAACGTATGGCACAGCCAGTAAAAACTATGATTTCATAACATCCACATTTTATCACATGTGTTAAAAATGTCGTTTTCTGTGCGGCTGTGGAATTTACTTGATGAAGATTAAAGATATAGTTGTGAAAATATTTAAAATATTATAAGTATATAGTTGTTACGGCAAAATAGTGATCGGAAAATAGTAAATTCCATCTCTAGGGTGGAAAGAGGCTGAGATAAACTTTATTTAAACCTTTTCCAAGGCACTAAATTTTACTTTTGATCCAAGTTATGAAAAGTATTTTTTATCCCACTGTAAGTAATTAATGTAGAATATAAGTTTGCAAAATAACCTATTAATTGGTCCATTGATTTTTGTGGTACACCATGGCACAAAAAAAAAAAAAAAAAAATCAATATTGTAGGTATACAGAGAAGCAGTTAATTCACAAAAAGTATTGTGAAGTACTTTAGAACACTATCATATTGATAAGATTTGACTGACAGAGCACTACCAGCAATTCAATCTTACTATATATTAATGGGCAAGCATGTTTCTTTTCCTCCTTTTTTCTCAGCTTGTGCACAACGTAGGAGAAATCCGTGGATACCGTTAGAAAGGTAGTGTCCTTTAGAAGAGCAGAATCCCATTATAATTCACACTGGCCCCCAGGGCTAAAGGCATCTAAAGTTTCATGTTAAATCTTATGGGAGAAGGATAATTGATTGAATCATTATAGACAGCGGTTGTAATAAAAACTACTATAGCAAATCAGGAAGAACGCATGTTTCAGTTATACATTTTAAATCTAATTGGCTCAAGATGAACTAAGTTTTTGGTTGAAATTTGACCAGTGGGCGATCCCAAGTTGTAATAAATAGTTTTGAGTCTATATAGAAAATAATAGTACTCAAAATAATATTACTCCACCAGCTGTCACAAGAGATGCCCTTGGAGGAGACGACATCTCGATCCAACGAATGAGATCCAAGCTATGTTGCCATACTTATTCCTTGCGGTACTCCTCTTGCTTAGTTGCATTAATCGCCTGTTTTAAGTAATTGCATTTTTTAATGTAAACATTGTAACTAAACAGTCAAAAATAAAGTGTGCAATTTGGCAACTCAGCGACTTGGCATGGCTCAACGGACATCTCCCTGGCGGCTGTGTACTGCACAAATAAACTGAGCAAATAACAGGTTATTTTGAAAAACTACATTATTTCAAATTTATTATCAATTAATTTCATTGTAATTAATAAATATCGTTAATAAATTGGGTCAAAGTTGTTATTTCAGATGCCTAGATGGGAAATAAAATGAATAACGGCCACTCTCCACCCTATTGATGAAATATACTCGTACAACTTTTGTGTCACAGTTTTGCTGTGAAAACTTTATATGCTGGTAATCTTGGCTATTTTTTGTTACAGTCATATTTTTAACCTTCATCAGAAAATTGTCGATCAAAGTCTGGGTATATGATGTTAGGGTTAAGTTAAAAATCGAGTACCATTATTTACATAATTTAACAGTTATAAACATAACATAAAAATTTTGATCATCATCATTAAATAATTATTGCTTTGGAAGTTCTTAGTTAACTTCAGAAAATCCATTAATATACCTTTCATTAAATTTTCTTTCATTTACATGATATAATTTGTTTTATGGTTTATATCAGCAAAATTCCATGTTAAATACGTCAAAACCTGTTGCTGAAAAACCCTTCAACCACAAATTGAGTTAATCGGAACAAAATATCTTATAAAACTTTTCCCAGTAAAAAATTTAAAGTGTTAAAGTAGTTTTTAAAATATTTTCACGTATAAAACGTTGATGCTATCAAATTGAGTAGCAAGTTTTAAAATCTAAAAAACCAAATATTTTATGGCTGTTTTGTGTGACAATTTTACTTTATTTGTTAGTATTGTAATTTTAATGTGTACATTTTGTAATTAGTGTTTCCTTTTTCCATGTGAATGACTACAGTTTCATTCAATTTTAGTTCCAGCACTAGTTTATTTTTGTTTTTTATTTCTATATTTGTTTTGCTTCGCTCTAGTACTTGTGCAACTGACGTTAGTGGCATGTCAGAGACTTGTGTCACCCACTATAGTGAATCACAAACCCAATGTAAATACACTTAGATATAGCAAGGTGGTCGGGCTTTTTAGTGTTGTTAACACTCCCAATATTACGGAGTAATGTTTTGAACATCCATGATTAATCAGTTAATGGATTAAATGGTTCCCAGTAAAATTTTTTTCATCGATAAAGTTTATCTTCTAAGAAATATTAATGGAAGAGATGTGGCTCAATTTTGGTCTATTGAATGGTGAAATTAAAGATTGATGAAAGTTTCAGCCGATCAGCATTCATCCACTTTTAGTTTCAGACAGTTGACTTGCAGAAAAATGGATGAATTTTTTACAAAAAAACCTTCTAGCACTTTTCAAAATTTATTTTCACTTCAGGAGTCAAATAGTTAAATTAAATGTCAAATAGTTCGCATTAATCATATCCAACCTCAACATGGGCGGAGCACGCCTTGTATTTTATACAGATGGCAGCCGGAAGGACAACAAATCAGGGCTAGGAGTGTATGGCAATAGAACCAGCATCTCACAGGCCCTAGGCTGCACGGCAACGGTATTTCAATCAGAGGTCCTAGCGATTGAATGCTGTGCTTGGAACATTCTGGCAAGAGGGCTAAGGAGAGGCAAAATACTTATCCTCTCAGATAGTCAAGCTGCTTTAAAAGCACTAGACTCGTTCGTGATAGACTCACGGACAGTGCAAGGCTGCAAGAGCGCTCTAAAAGCGCTGGCGGAGCACAATCAGGTACAGCTAGGCTGGATACCGGGACACTACGGGCATGAAGGCAATGAAAGGGCCGATGCTCTGGTAAGAAAGGGCTCAGACGAACAGCTAATAGGACCGGAGCCCTTCTGTGGTGTCCCCCTGTGCATAGGACAAAACAAAATCCTATCCTGGGAGAAAGGTCAAAAACAGGAAGCCTGGAACAACTTCCCAGGAGGGAGACAATCAAAAATACTGATTGACCCTTTTAACAAGAAGTGGAAGGAGCTGCTTAGCCTAAACAAAAGGGAAATCAGTCTTCTAATAGGGATGCTAACTGGTCATGGGCCACTGAAAAAACATCTCAAGACAATCGGACTTAGTCAATCCGATCGATGCAGATTCTGTACAATGGAGGTAGAATCCGCCGAACACCTATGGCTGGACTGTCCGGCCATCTCTCAGAGAAGGTTGAAATTCCTAGGAAAGGTTGCATTAAAGCCAGAGGAAATAAGGGAGATGGAGGTAAACCGGCTGTTAGGCTTCGCGAAGAGCCTTCATCTGACATATTGATAAACATAAGGGGTGCTACACTAGGCCTTTCAGGCTGAGTTAGACAAAGGTATTACTACCTGGCCTCACCAAATGAAAAAAAAAAAAAAATCATATCCATTGTAGTGATTTCCAAGGATAACTGTGAATTTAGTTTTTAAAGAAATCTTCATTGTGTTTAGGACAGTATTTTATTTTAAAATCAGCCATTTAATTTAGAATCTTTTACAATAAGTATTTATTCAGTTTAACGAACATTTTCATAAATGTTTACCAAATTAACTAAAACTCCATATTTTGTTCCAAAACAATTACCTTTTGTGAACCATATCAGTTTGCATAGTAGAAAGTCTATTGTAAAAAGCAAATTTTAAAGAATAAAGAGCCTGTGAAACCTGTTTGTGAACTGGTTGCAAGCTACTTGCAGTTTCTGTTGTATTGCGGTTTCCAAAAGGCCAATTCAGGTTCAAAGCAAATAACGCTTGACTCGTTGACTGCGGTTGCACAAGTACAGGTGGTGCGCACGGTAGTGTAGAACGTAGGTGTGTTTCTAGGACATGCTAGGGCCAGACCAGGGGTACGACGGCCTGTATACGACCGGCCCCCCCAGTGTGCACAGTAGTCATGGCGGTCGCAACTACGCCCAGTCAGGTAAGCGCAGCACACCTCCACACTCACCGCACATCAACTGCCAATCCCTCGTCTTCCAGTTGAAATGGGGAATCAGCTTGGCATATTTTTAACTAGAATTTTTAACTTTTTTGAGAGTCAATGAGTTTGGCTTTTTTTGAACATGAATAATCAAAATTATATGTGTTTATTGTTCTTGCAAGTTTTAGGGAGTAGAGAAGGATTACACATTAAGTCGGGTTATATGTAAAAATTGTAAACTTTGAATTATTAGTCAGTAAAATTAAAAGTTTAATCAATGTTTTGAATCTTTGAACATGTATTATGTAGTAATAAACATCACAACCCCAGTAATTTCAAATGGCAATATAAGTATTTAAACAATATTTTTTATTTCTTTTTAACTTTACTTACCTACTTTCTTTTATTTATGACTTGACGTGTTGGATCATTATGTTGTAATAATTATTAAATCATATCTCATGAAAACTTGCCATATTTTTGTATACGTTTTCAAATTTATTAAAGTGCGGTGAGTGATTGGTAGGGATATTGTAATAAATTATATAGATGCTAACTAACTCCAGCCAAATGTAACTAACACTCTAGTAACTAACAACGGTGTAGGTCTTTTGTTAGAATAAAAAATGTAAATAAACACTAGTGTTCCACATTTATTGTAGTTTTATGAAGTAGGAGCTGAAATATTGATCGTTAACTATCAACCAAATGGAGGATTCAAAATCAGTGCACTGAATAGAATTGTCCGTAAAATAATCATACAGTTAAATATAAAACATTGACCCCAGCAAAGTTGATGCGGTTGAGTTGTAAATGAAATATATTGGAATCTTATCTACTAAATAATCAGCAATAGGTGAGTTTGTATAAAAGAATAAAACTAGTTTTGAATAATGGTTTATACAAGTATGAACGAGTCGAGTTTCTTCAAAATGTTCATGCATTAAAGTGTCAAATTGCTTTTCAAATGTTAGAGCAAAGATAGTTTTTTTTGTCGTAACAAATTATAGGAAAGTGAAAGTGTGAAGCTTCTAATGGAGGTAGGCTAATCTTTAGTTGTTCTGTTTTAAAGGCGGGTTCTGATCCAACGGAAAATCAGTTTGAACTCAGGTAAAATTAGTCTTGCTCGCTTGGCTTTTTGGTGTACATTTCGCATGAACTTTTAGTACACTGTGTTATTATGTGTGTCATTGAACATTATTATTTTTTTACAATTTATTGTGGATGTTGTTTTACATGAATTGTTAATTGTGTGACAAATTATTATTTTGGTTGAAGGTAGGTTTTGCACTTGAGTGTTTTTACCACTAGTGTTTGTATCAAGTAATTTAAGAACCAAGCAAATATATGTATTGAATTTAATTTAATATTTTTGATTTTGTTATAATAAAAAATCTAAAAACATAAAAAATTTAAGCAGTAATTAAGTGCTTTGTAGCAATTGAAAAAATGTTATCTACCAAGGCCGCGGACTTCCATCCATGTTTTATTACTATTTGGATTGACATTTCACTATTTTAGTAAATTGGCTTTTTAAGGGCATATTAAAAATGCCTAATGCGTTTGCCTCATATGTGTTGTACACCTATTTTATCCTAAGAAGAGTAAAAAAAAAACTTGAAACTGGAATCAGCTTTTTCTCATCTTTAAGCTGTACAATTCATCACATCATTTGCAGCAGCCATTCTCATTAATATTTACCTTAAAATACGCCTTTGTTATGATGTCAGCCTCTCAACTAATAGATTATATTTTCTTAACTAATAATCATCCCAATTTTATAATTTACAATACAAGTTTAGTTTTGCGAAATAAAGTAAACATAAAGCTGTTAAATTTTTTTACAGTTACTTTTTGCAGGAATAAAAAAATTATTTTCATAGAATCTTTTATGGATTTATTAGTTTGGTAAAATAAATTGGAACCTACAAATTAAGTCTTCTTGAAATTTTTTAAACACTTTTTTAGCAAATTTCCTTGTAGGGTATATGTTATTTTTACTAACCCAATATCACATTACACTTCAAATTATATATATAAAAAAAAAAACATTTGTATTTAAGCCTATTATTGTCTGCAAGATGAAAATTTAGCAATTAATCTTCCATTTATCTGAGAGTATATATTTTTACAGGATGTCCCAGAACTCTTGGTTTTTTTTCTAGTAGCCTTTAAGTATTGACAATGTACCTGTCTGAATATTACCTTTGTAATAACAAAACAGATGTGATGTACAATAAAGAATTGTCATTTGTCATTTGTCTCAGGAATCCTTTCGTATATTTGTTTCTTGCATCGAGAGTAAAATCATCGAGAGTAGAATAGGCATAAATAATGTAGTTATTTTATGACGATATTTTACAATACAAACATGAATTTCCAGGACCTAGATATATGTCTGTCCAAACGTTCGTAATTTTGGCTTAACTCATGAGATATTCAAAACTCTCGAGGTATTGAGTTAAAACTTGGCATGACTATTATATACATCAGGACTCTTTTACTTATGAAAAAATGCTTTTTAGTAGTTTTATTATTAAAAATCGTGTTTTTGTTTAGAATAATCCCAATTTCTCTGTTAGTTATGATAGGATGATTTTAAACTTGGTATTTATGAATATAAACAATTAAAATTTACACATTTAAAGTGTTATATACTACAGTACACTCTCGTTCATCGAACTCGGCGACATCGGAACTCCGCTTCATCGGAACTGAAAATCTTTATATTAATTTTTTTTACAAAAGAAATATTTTTTTTCTGTTTTAGAGCCTTCAATTTCCATTCGTTCTATCCGCACAACAGTGAAGTATCACATTTTGCATCAAACGTCATTAGGTGTTTTCCATAATCTGTACCTATCGATGTGATTTACGAGGCCGTGGAGTATTCGCACAAAAATAGAAAGAGGAAGGGGGGGTGGGCAGGAAGTGCCCATCCGCTTCGACCGCTTTCCAAACTGTCATTCAGTTTGTCTCGCGTCGCGACTGCACCTGTGTTACGTGGAAGTCAGTTATCTGCTGGAATATGAGTGAAATATGAATATGGAATATGAGAATAAAGATTTTGGATCTTTATTTCCTGCGTTGTTTTTATTCCTATAGGTTCATTGTTACCATGTTCAACGTTTGAGTGCCTTATTTTCATAAAATCTGTTGTGTTATCTTAAAAACAAGAGTGAATACAATCACGATAGATCACCGTACGGGCGGAAATGATGACTCACGACGGACTCCGCTTCATCAGAACATCCGAACCGGCCGTCCGCCACATTAGTTCCGATGAACGAAAGTGTACTGTATTTTGATCATATTTCACACTTTTTAGATATTTGTAGGGGTGGGCGAGTACTCGAGTTTCGAGTAGTGGCTCGGGTAATTAGTCCTACTCGAACTCGAGTCGAGTAGTTGCAAATACTCGAGAATCGAGTCGAGTAGTTGTCGTCGTCACTCCCGGCGGCGCGCGCCCGCAGCCGTGACAATAGTTGTTTACGTCTGGCGGCCGGAGATCGCGCTAAAAGAGGGGTGTTTTTGGCTCCTAGTACCAAATGCTACTTTCTGAACCAATTGTCGTAGAAAACTAAGGGATGGCTCGTTCAATTCGTCTAATTCTTACAAATTAAACAAAACGTCAACCAAAGTTGTGTGACTTTCCAAAAGGAAAGTGGCAAAGTGTTGTTAAATAAATCAATCTTTAATTGAATTACTGTTTTATAATGTTAAAAGTATCTTATTATAATTTAATAAAATGTTTAAATGAAAAACTTCAAATCCCATTAAATATATATTTTTTTCTTTAAACATTACAAATATATTTATTAGATTTTGAGGTTCATAACTTAAAACCTTCATTGTTTTTTATTGATTTTTTCATCATACACTCCTTTTTTAACATAGCAAAAAATAGCTAAATGAATACATAGAAATAAAAATAAAAATAATTAGGTCTAATAGTGTATATTTTCAAAGTTAAATTTTTATGATAATCTCTAAGTAAGAACCTGTCTCAGTTAAATCAATAAGTAAAAAAAGAACATTTCTTGGGGTTATAAATGGCGTTGGTTTGTTGAACCACTTCATTCCTAAGTGTTAATATTTATTATAATTTAAATTTCTTGTTTTTTTGTTATTTTTTACCTGAGCAGGCCTTAGGCCTATTTATGTAAAACAGTTTTGTTTTCTTTACAATTTTTCCATTTGTTTTAATCTATATTTTGATGTACTGTTAATTCTTTGTACAAAACGTTTAATATTTCATTCAACAAAACTTTTATAACATTTTAATGGACATTTTTATATGTATATTGTTTAGTGATTTGATTTTAATTTTTTTGGTTACAAGAAAATTTGTACTGTATCCTTATCTTATTGTATACTGCAAATATAAAAATTAGATATTTAATATCTTTTCAACTAAAGGAGGTTCATTTTAACTTATACAAAAACAAGTGGAACAGTTTGGAAACAGAACCAGTTGATATTTAACATTCATTTTTCTTTATACGACACTCAGATAAAAGTCAAAACGAATATTTCCTGATAGCGTCGAGGAGAGCAATCCCGTCCCGAACTAAAAATCCATTCCCGTCCATCCCTAATTTTGTTGTTGATGAAATTTTTTATGTAGGCCTAATTCTCAGAAATTGATTTGTACTACATATTGTAAGAGGAAAACTGTAAATAAATATACTTACTTTTTTATCAACTTTTATCTAAGTAGTTCTTATTGTCGTACCCTAAATTGATGTTATCTTTCAGTGTTCTCATGCATAAAGATGAATTTAATAATACTTTTACTTTTATTATTTAACATTATTTAAAAAAAAAACTCATTTTAAACTTTTTCACACTACTAGACTCGAGTCGATACCCGAGTAGTTGATGCAATACTCGACTCGACTCGACTCGAATCGTAAAACCACTACTCGCCCACCCCTAGATATTTGACTTTGAAAATTTAAAATGTCCACCATTTTAAAATAGAAAAAGGTATAAATCTAAAAATTCATAACTAAAACAGTCTTGATTTACCTAATAGTCATGCCAAGTTTCAACTCAATACCGTAAGTGATTTAATGATTTCATGAGTTAAGTCAATATTACATACGGATGGACAGACAGAAAACTAGGCCCTGGAGACCGATGATTATATGGTAAAATAAGTTTGCCTCGATGTAAGGAACAAATATACAAAAGGGTTCCAGATAGTTGTGGGACACCCTGTGTAGTGGAACACAGGGGTGGTGCTCAAGCCTGAGCCACAAAACCTGCTAGACCATGTGCCACGGGAGGTCTGTTCAGAGCCGAAGTGACGCAACCTCGTGTCAGATGGTTGTGTAAGCCGCATGTAAGTGGTGGTGTACTAACGTTGTGTTGTCATGTTCGGACAGGTTATGACCAGGTACTCCTAGACTCGATGCAGGGAGTAGACCTCGGCTCACAACACTCGGACTACGGGCCCATGGACGTGAGCTCTGACCCCCTGCCCCCTCCCCCTCCCGACAATCAGGTGGCCGCCGCCTGGTACGACACTGACCTCTAACACCCGCCGACCCACCATTCATCACTCACTCGTCACCCACCTTAGTGTCTGCTGACCCTAAATGTCTGCACAATTATCCTGATACAATTCATGAAAACACAAAACAATTGTTTTCCCTTTCCAATATGTGATTTGAGTAACTTTTTTTATCTCAAGGGGGATCAGAAGAGAAGTGAACTGAACTGAGAGATATAAATTTGGTAAATTACTTCCAGTTTAGTCAATTGTTTATAAAGGGTCAGTAGACACCAAAGAAAAGGTCTTGCTTTTTGCGTTGTGTTACATATAAAATTTTAATGCAACTTTTTTTAGCAACAATGGATCTCAAGAGTTTATGGTGCTAAGATTAAATAAGTACACACAAGTATGGTTCAGTTTGAACATTTTTATAACTAATATATCTGTAAAAATTTAAATTCTAGTAAACTAAAAAAACTTGTGATTTTCATGGTATGATTGTTGATTTAAGGGCAAGACCTTTAAGAAACAACACTTGCATTGTTTAAGTTTTATCCTTTAAGACTAAGCCAATAAAATCATCACTAATTAATTAAGCACAAAAATAGATGAAAAAAGGTACTTAACATTGACAAAGGTTATATAAATCATTCCACTGACAAAGTACTTCAGTCTTTTTATAATTTTATACTTATTATTGTAATAAAGTATTAGACTTTTAATGTTTACTTTTGAATCATAGTCTCTTGCATTTCATAGTAACATTTTCAGTAATCATTTTATGAATACTGGTGATAATGTTGAAATCACTGTGTTGTTTATACTTCCCGTAAAGTAGTAATTTATATATTTTGACTAGTATTATTAGGTTAAAATGGATATGAGTTCCCTTTAGAATCAGATATAGATATTTTAATTATTTAGATAGTGTATTTATCTATAGTTTAAGTTGACCTATGAACGTTCTGAATGTGTGCTAGTTAAATGTTACTGGAGAACTATGTATAGACCATTTCACTGTTCAGATTACAATCTTGTTGTATTGTGTCTAGTTAATTAACTATCCCGTTAACAGGGTCATTTTTGAAATTGTTTTAAAGTATATTTTAAAATTGCTATAAAACAGTGAATAAGTGAATGTGTTTATTTTATATTACTGTCATAAAAATAAAACCATGATGAGACATGTGTGTTTAATTTATAAACCTAATTGTGAAAACTACTTATATTTAGATGTTTTGCAGGATAGATTTTACTCTGTGGCTCATGAAAGACATTATGTAAACTTAGTCAGTTTTAGTGCTGAGTCTCATAAAATGTATTTAACCAAAACCCCATTGAACATAGATTATCATAAAATTTAGTAGACAGGCTGATTTTGGTGTTTGCAAATGTAATGTTACCATACAAAGATGCTTTTCATTATTTAAGATTGGTTTACTTTGCGTTTTTCCAGTCGCGCATATCTTAGGGAACAATGCTATGGAGTCATTCAACGCATATAAACAAAATTCTTATTCTGCAAAAAAGAGTGATTCGCACTATCTGTGGGGCGGGTCCTGTGGAGCACTGTAAACCTCTCTTCATCAGACTTAAAATTATGACAGTAATTAATTTATACATTTATAAAATCCTGCAATATACTAAAATGAACTTACATGAATTCAATTTTAGACAAGAGTATTCATTTCTATAATACAAGATATAAACTTCAATTCGATATACTGGCTCACGGACTAAAAAAAAGTAGTATCAGTCATAAAATGAATTGCATAGGTTTTTTTAATAAACTGCCTGATACAACCAGAACTTTTTTTTTTTTTTTAAGATATTTAAATCTAAAATATGTGAATGGTTGATTGACAATGCTTTTTGTCACATTACTGAATTTTTTGAAACGAATATAAATATTGAATTTTAATATAGAAGTAACAGTTAAGACTTTTTCTTTTTTTCTCTCTCTTTTATCTTTATTTTATATCTGTTAGTACCTGATATAGAATCTCAGCTAGACTTTGTAAGGTTTTCAGGCTTTGTATTTTTGTGTTTTCATATTGACAATGTCAATTCCTTTGTAAAAAGGTCAATATCAATAATACTCTTGATTCTTAAAAGCTTGAAAGATAGTTATGATTTTACAGTGTAATTTTATAATTTTTATTTTTGATTAATTTTTTATTATTTTAATCTGAACCTTTTTACAAAACATTAAAACATATTAAATCGTTAAGAATGATTTTTTTCACTACGGATAATACTTGTCACACCTACATGCAACTCCACTTCCCACTTATAACACGCTTGCAAATGAGTACTTCAAGACACAAAAACAAACCAGTATATAAAACTGGTTTTAAGCTGTGGGAAGTACACTGGGACATGATTTAAATAGTCTGCAAGGATATTGAGGTTGGATTCATAGTTGTATCACTGTTGTAAAGAAGAAAGAAAATATGGTTGGAAGATTTTTGTGCATTCTATTTCTTGTTGGATTTGCTGCGGGCTTCCCTGGTTCTTCTAAATCTGAAGAGAAGGTTAGTTGATCTTTAAGCAATCCAATCTATAGACATGATAGAAAAACTTGAATAGTATTATTTTCCTGTTCCTTAATATTTTATAACCTAATTTGTAATTTAATCTTTGTGTTTTTCGTGAGTCTTAAATTAAATTAAATTAAAATGTACAAACCATGTTAACTACAACAATTTGAGCCATTAATTTGTGAATCTGAACATTTGCTTGCTTGTTGATAAATTAATATTCACTCTCAATTTTATCTCTCTTTTTAAAGTTAATACAATTCTTATACAGTACAGTACTTAAAATTAATGATTTTTTTTATTTGTATTGACTTGTAATAGTACATGGTTGTAACACCTAAGTTCAACACAATCTCAGAATTTTTGAACTTTGAACAGAAACCAAGCTATTAGGGCATCGCACTTTTCAATAAACTCCCTCAAACTCTGGGAGGGATCCAGGACACAAAAAAATTTGTGTCTCGTTGAATGAATTTATGGACCGGGAATGTTTCTAGTTTCTACACTCTGGACGATTTCCTACAAACAAATTGGTAGGATCATCGTTTTTGACAACTGTCCCCACATGGATTCAATAGATCTTTATTGGTCTTTAAGCATCTTTACAGAGCAATAGACATTGTCAATTTAATCTAAACTTAATTTTAAATATGTACATATAAAGTAACATAAAACTAACTCAACGAATATTACCTCTAAAATTAAAAAATTCTTCCACATCATAAAATACATTTTCCGTCAAAAACCTGCTTAATTTACTTTTAAAACACTTCAGGGGCAGGTTCCTGAATTCAATGGGCAACTTATTAAACATTTTAATTTGCAAATATTTGTGGCTATTGCAGAATTTTTGCAGTCTAGGCTTACAGTTAATGAGGTTTTGACGATTCCTCGTTTCGTAATTGTGGACCTCTCTCCTGTTAGAAAATTTGTTTATGTGCTTTAGTTTCATGATGAATATATAGTAGGATGAATATATAAATTCCTCCTACTCACCTCCTTTGCGGTAACGTATGAGGAGAATATTAACTTTGATGACTGGTCCTATGCTGTCATCCGCGGTCTGCGGGATGACGAGGGATAAGTAAGTAAACACTATGATTTTTAACAATTTATCATTTCTGATACCTAACGAAGATATTTATTGAGAAATGTTGTAATATCTATTGGTGAATTTATGAGGAGGCAAGAATTGTATCAAAATATTCTATATTAGTGCATGTTAGCTTACATAACAGTCATAACAATTGGGTCAGTGGGATTTTTTGCTCACTCACCATCAATTTAGTTCGTTCGCTGCGCTCACTCACCTTTTGGGTCGGCTCATTCGCTGCACACACTTGTCGCCAGATTTAGGTTGTTCGCTGCGCTTACTCGCCACAAGTCTGCAATACTCTAATAATTTTTGATTACGCAGGTTTGCTGTGACAGGGTATTATATGTTTACAAGATATCAAATGGTGCGTCGTCCAAGATTTGCACCTCCTCTCCGTAAACGTAGCATTTCATTCACATACAAAGGTAAACAAACCACTAAATAAACAAAACAACAATTTCGCATAAAACTACTGTATTCACAAACAGCTGATAGTAACAGTCAGCAGTTAAATTTGATCCTTACAACAGCTGTATAATCAACACACAGTAAACAAACCAAATAAAATATTATTCTCCTATTAAAATAACATGGTAACTTTAAAGGGCCGTAGGGCAGAACCCTTTATTTGTCCGATTTGGACCATTTCAGATTTATACCTTTCCATAGATGGTTACTATGACCGAGCGAAATTTCGTGTGGATCACTCCAGCTGTTCAGGAGGAGTACGTGTAAATAAAAAGCCAGAGTGAAGTATAGGAGCTTCGCTCGCTCCGCTCAATTACATTTATTACTCTCTTAAAAGTTGATTGGGTTGTGATTTTGCATTATTTGTTCACTTAAAAAATAATACAAAATCACAACTCAAACCAAATTTTAGAGGGTAATAAATATAATATTTAATGAAAATAGTTTCCGTTTTTCGTAATCTTGGGGTTAAAGTTGAGGAAAACCCACTTATCTAGGCATAGAACTGTTTTCACCTAAAAAATAAAGGAAGTTACCTGGGTGCCGATCATTTGCTCGGTAAACTTAAATAATTCATCGTAGACATAGTAATTTTAGTCACAAATTGTACGCTAAAATGCCAATCCCATAAGGCTTTTTCTTTTAAGATGAGCTTGTTTGCTCCGCTCACTTACCTTACAGGACGTTTTAATGTTGGACTAAGGGTGCTGCACTCTTGCATGAATTTTTATAGAGACCTACATACATATTATTTTTATCCCAGATCTAAGTTATTTGCCAAGTTTGAAGAAAATGGTTCAAACAGTTTTCAAGATCCGTGTGCAAACATATATACATATATACATACATACAAATATATCTTACTTGTAGGATAGACAGAACAGCGACCATATTCAGTTGCTTGAAAGCCTCAGCACAACATAACTTATTGAAGTTGAAACAAAATTAAGTTGTTTATCTTTTTTCATGATGGTATAGCCTCTGGATCACTTAATATTTAACAAAATGGTTTAAAATACCTGTTACTGCCAAGTGATCCTTAGATTAGGTGTAGACGACCTATGGTTTCGAACATCAGGTGTTCATTTTCAAGTCTTCAACATCAAGTTAAAAGCATTATTCCTCATGAGTCACCACCCGCCGCCGGCATTTCATTTCACGTATTTTTCGTCTTTTTGTACTGGCCAGTGTATTAATGTAATGTTTTCGTTTGTGTTGTGTAAATTTTACCATTTGACGACCTCTTCAAATTTCAACGTTGAAGAAGAATAATGCTTTTAACTTGATGTTGAAGACTTGAAAATGAACACCTGATGTTCGAAACCATAGGTCGTCTACACCTAATCTAAGGATCACTTGGCAGTAACAGGTATTTTAAACCATTTTGTTGTTTATCTTTGGAAGATCCCCCTTAAGAGTCATCTTCACCCCTGGGCCAGTAACGCATTGTCGGCAATGAATAGTTATATTAGGTTTCTCATACCTCGGAATTTTGAAAATTCAATAAATATCACTCTCTGTAACGTCGCAAAGTAACTCGATTTTCCTTATTTAATATTTCAAAATTTAGTAAAATTTTCAAAATTTCAAGGTATGAGAAACCTAATATAAGTATTCAACTAAACACTTACCAACTTTCAAGAAAATCGGTTGAAAAACGGCGTCCGAAACAGAGGAATACAAAAACATGTTTTAGCATAAAAGCCGTATGATTAACATTGCCGATTGCACAACAATGGGCCATTGGACCAGGGGTGAAGATGACTCTTAAGTACCCAGACAGCACAAAATATCCATATAACCTCCAAATTAGGTGCAATACGTCCATATAACGTTGTTGGAGGTAATTGAATGTTATATGGATGTTAAGTACTAAATGTTAGATAAATGTTAAGTGGAAATATTCAATTAACAAATCATATATATTGTTGAACATTATATGGATGTTTGATATGAACTATTACAGTAACGTTACTTAGAAGTTGTGGAATTAAACAAAAAAAAAAAACTTGACTGTAAATTACTTAATAATTAATGTAAAAAAATTAATAATACCATTATTATATAAATAAAATATATTTCTAACATATATTTTTTTGTTAATTCCCAGTCAGCACACAATGTGAAAATCACGTTTTTCACATGAAGATACCTAACATAAAAATGTGAAAGTAAAAAAACGTGACATTTAAAACGTAATATCCACCAAAAGTTTTAAAAAAATTTTAACTTTATGTTTTATATTCCTTCATATTAATAATTTGTGTTAATTATCACAAACTGCTGTTTTCCTGTATTATTTTGTTACTATAAGCTACGTCAACAATGACGTAAGTAGTCAGTTTAATATTTAAAAAAAAATATTTGACTGTGTAACTTTTATTTTTAAATTAAAAGCATAAGTTTTCATATGATTTATTTTTCTCCATAGTAACTTAGTAGTTTGTGTTAATTATCACAAACTGCACTTTTCTTGTATCATTTTGTTAGTAAGTTACGTCAACAATGACGTAAGTAGTTAGTTTAATATTTTTTACTGAAACGCTGGAAATATGATTTTAAAATATATTAGTTAAAATATTATCTTGTTATCATGAACGTGAAAAATAATATTTGACTGTGTAACATTTATTTTTAAATTTAAAGCATAAGTTGTCCTATTTAAAAAATAATTTGTATCAAGTATACATCTTTTTGTCTGTTAATATTTAAAAAATCATGAACATTTTAATTTAATAACTTCATGAAGTTAAATTTAAAGAGGTAACTAGAGGTTCAAAACTGTTTTATAAGTTATTATATTTCAAAGCCATCAAGTTTAAATACTGAAATTCAAACCATATCCATTCTCATTTGAGCGGCCAATGAGAGAGGCTTAGGCGCTGGTGTTCTTCGTTGTTGTCGTTGTTCGTTGTCGTCTGTCTGTAGATGTTGATTTGATTCAACTTCTACTCTACTTCTAACGTTCTAACCGTTCTGGTTTCTAACCGCTGGTTCTAACCGTGGTTTCAACATAGTGATGGGACAAACGACTGGTTTTAACCATCCGATGATTCATCCGATGGTTTTAGCTTTCATCGGATGGTTTTCAGATGGATGATTCCTCCGATGGTTTTATTCCAGGAGTGGGGAGCGCTTGCTGTGTAGATGAAGTAAATGAATTGTTCTGAGTAGACGAATTAAACATCTGTTCGCGGGCATCAGATGGTTTCTGAGAGTTTTAAAACTGGCCCGAACAGTGGATTATTATTGCATTATTAAAATTAGAGTAATCGCCATGTGACCTATTTGGCATAATGGTTTATTTAGTAAAAATTAACAACACAATGGAAATATAATTTTAATTTGTTTTGTGGCTTATACAATTACCAAGATGATTTTAGGGATAAAATAATTTTGGGAATAAAAAATATAGCTACTTAAATGCCTTGTTGTTTCTTTAACATAATTATTTATACAATGATAGGGGGATAATACTGTAGATTTGAAAAATATTAGTCAAAACATGAAACTCTATTAATAATTTTTTTCTGACTAGGCCTACGTAAATTAAGCCGTAAGATGCCATAAAAGATGGAATTAAAACGACTCATCAAATACTAGAAAAAATACTGTTCAAAAAGAATTCTGACTGAGTGTTTTTTCTACAAACCGTGTATACTAGGAATGGATAATATTTATTCTAAGCAAATGCCTCGGAATAACTTAATTAATCTGAACGGTCAGATAGTTTTCCAAACAGAAAAATTCCATCAGAAGGTTCATCCAGAATAGAAACGAACTGATAGTTCATCTGAAAACGCATGGATTTTTCTAACAGGTGAAAACATTTCATCTGATGGATCCACCTAGTAGAGAAACGAACGGATAGTTCATCTTCAGATGAATGGATGAACCATCCAGATGAAATTCTAAGCTCCCATCGGATGAATAGATTGGCGTACAACAACCGGATGAATCGTTTGTTTTCATCGGATGGTTCCCATCACTATTTCAACAATTTTGCGGCTGTAGAATCAGTTATATAGTCTTAGTTTACGTATTTATTTTCTAAGATTTGTTATTCTACTTCAGTTATTTTAGTTAAAGAAGTTACATTATTTCTTCAGTTTCATTAAGTGAGTTTCTTAACGTTTGAATTTGTACACAAGTTGTGGCCGAGGCCGTTGAAAGGTAAGACAGGTTAAACTTATTAAATCTGATTTCTACCCATTAATAATTTAGTAAGTTATTTTAAAGATGAAGTTACTATTTAGTAAGTTTATCTCGTGCTCAGTTTGTTGGGAAGACTTAAGTTTAACTTGTACTGTAATCATTTGATCATTTGTGTCCTTTTCTAACCTAACCAAACAAAATAAACCAATTTAGTTTTGCACACCAACTACAGTAAGTTAAGGTCTTCAGTTATTATCAAATGATCTTAATATAAATAAGCCCACCATATCTTGAATGTAGGTCTAATCAGAATCAGACATTTATTTCCATAAAACATTAAACTAGGCCTACAGTACAAAATTTATGGAAAACGTAAAAAATTAAATTCACTATGCTGCAGCATAACTTAATTGTCAGTCTTTGATGGATTTTCTTCATGCAGTTTATACAAGTTTCAGGAACAGAAATAAACTAGGCCTCTATTAAAATAAATAAAATCTAACAAACTACAAATCCCAATTGAGGCTAAAGTTTGTTATCAGATTCCATTAAAAGGCTTAGGCTCATAGATGTTTAACATTTTGTGTTTAGCCTATTTAACTTTCCAATATGTGCATTTTGAAGTTGAAATATATTCAAACTGGGTTTTCAAGGACTGCAGACTTTAGGTTATCTATATCGTTTGGTTTGGTTTTCTAGTCATATTTGTTAACCCGCGTCCACACTGGCCAAACATGTTTTGCTGAACAAAAACTTCTTGTTTTGCTCTGTCAAACCTTTTTTAAGGTATTTGTGGTTTTTTAGAATAATATGACCAATGTCTGTGAGAAATGTGTGTTGAAATTTTGTGTTACCTGCACAAGTTTGTCACGATTGTTCGCCTTAGTGCGGATGCGAATTTAGTTAACTTATTATTATAGGTTAGGCCTAACTTACCTCTGTTTTTCTTTCAAATATTTGGCTGCACTTCCGCAGACGCCCGGTGAAACTAATTGAATGAAAATTATCGATCGTATCTTTTATAAATATCGATTATACGGAACTCAATGTAGGCCTATTATCATATCTGAGTAAATAAATGAAGTAAAACTTTTTAGCGAAGATTTTTATTGTGACTAAATTAGGCCTAATTAAATATTATCAAAACCAAACCAGATTAAATTAAATATAATCGACAATAAAAACATTCACAAAAACTAATCCTAACAAAATATCCAACCTTTAAAACAACATCATATACCGTAACTTAATATGAAGCAAACAACACTCCTTTTGGGTCAGTCCATGTCAAATCAACACAGTTTTTATTAAATTTTTACCTCACCATCTCAGATTTGGTTGGAATTTGGCATACTTGTAGCCTATGTAGAAACTAAGAAAAATACAAAATTTCATTGAAAAATATTTATCCGTTTAGGATTTAGAGCTTTGTAAAGTTCCCAAAAAACGCCATAAAAAGCTCGATCGACTAAATTTTAAACTGCAATTTCAGCTCTCCTAGTTGACTTAGAGAGATGGGAGTGGTGTCATTTTGTTGCATTTTGTATGCCCTTTCATATGATATACATCACAATATATGTTAAGATAAAAAGATTTTTTTCAAAAACGAATTCAAAATTTTTATTTGAAATTTTGAAAAATGCGTACTTTTGAAAATTTTTAAAAAAATATATGTTTTTCACTATGTTTTTATAAGTGGATTCCCAAAGTATAATAATGGGATTCCAATGGGTTCATTTGTATTTAAATTTTATAGGGAACACAGTTTTGACAAAAATGCGCAAACTATAGGGTTTTAGTCAAAATATGCGAACTATTTTTATAAAGCTGATTGGAGAAATATTAAAAAGCATTTTTAATATGTTTTTAATAAGAAAGCCTCTATAAATAAAAATTATAGTGTTAAGAATATTTAATTAAGTTGATATACATAAAAGATTTATTTGTAAATAAATAACACAATACTGTATTAACAACCTCATCGTTTCTTTGCTTCCTCAATACTTATGCACTAATTTTATTTACTATCTAGATGGCTTGAAAAATTACAGCAAAAAATGTTTTAGTATTGAATAATTTGCCTTTAATAAAATGGTAGTTACCTTGTTTACGTGAGCTAGACAAATAAAACTTATTCGTCTAATTGCTTCAGTGCTTCATTTGATTTTGCAGTGTCCTCCTCAGAAAGTTTGTATATTCTTCCTGTGGGTGTAGTAGGGTCAACCGTGCACAAAATATCTTTTAAAGATGTCCAAAAAATGTCAGGTTTTCCACTTGGGTATGAAAAAGATGGGGAAGGACCAGCTGGATGCAGAAATGTGACTTTTACTTTGTCTTCACTTTCATTTTTATCTAGCGTCTAAGCTAGCCACCATTTACCATCATATTTAACAGTTACATAACCGTTAACATCTGCCATTGACATTTTCCCAATTAGTTTTGTGGTGCTCACCGTGGGTCATAAGAGAAAGCTTTTACTTTGATTTCAGTCAAGTTATTTTTAATAGGCAAATAGGCATGAAACTGTTGAGTTCCTTTTATGGTCTGTGCTTTTTCAAACCTTGTACTCAAAAATTTTTCATTATCTAGATATACTTTTCTTGCTGGACAAACTCAAAGTTAACACTTTTAATATTTTGGATCGACCAATCAAAAAGTTGTTGAGGCGTTAGTATTTGATTTTCATAAGGTCTCTGAAGGCTTGCCCTCAACCTTTTTTACTGTCCCACCCACACCATCACATGCTCCCTTTCCATGAGCTGTAGCCGAAAAGTGCCACTCTGCCTCTATTCCAAAATCTTGGAAATGGAAGCACAGATTAGAAAAATTCTTTTTATTTTTGTACTGCGCTGCACTTCTGTCGGAAAAGTAATACATTTTTTCAATATCAAACTGAAAGTAACTTTTCAAAAACAGAATGAGCTTTTTTTGAAAGCAGTAGACAGCTGTTGTATTGTGCTCGAGACATTCAGATATAATAACATAGCTGACATGTTTTACTTTGTCGTCTTGTTTATAATAAATTACAAACGGGTGTATTGTTACATAGTCACTTGACCAGTGGTAACTCTGGGCTGCAACAAACAACAACATTGAACATTGAACAACAAATGCATAGTTTTCTGAGAAATCGAGTGTGACTACACACTCATTTTCTTTCAATGTTTCTTTTACCTCGTTCATAAAAGAGCTTTGTTGTTTAGCTATAAAATCATGGCGAACTAACAGACCAAGTTTGTCGCATAACATCTCAAGGAATTCAGTTGAGCTTTTTTGAATTATCTCAAGATTGCACCGGTCCACTGCAACCCATTGCCGGAAAGATATATTTTCAATCATATTTTCCTCAAAAACATTTTCTAATGCAACTGATATTTGATTTGTTCCTGGGCAAGAACTGCAACTACCCATGATACAATCAATAGATGGAGGGTTGCATAAAATATGAGCGAGAAAATGTTTGTAAGTTGCAAATTCTCCATTAGTCAATGTTCCTAAACGAGCATTCTCAATCATTAGTTTAACGTTTAGGTGGATTGTACAAACGCAAACTGAGTGTGTACCACTTTTTCCAACTAAAATGCAATGTTTCGGCCTCAACTCCGCAAACTTTGAAAACCCTATTTTTATCTGAGGATATTTCTCTTTGAAAAGAACGTTGCTTCCTTCAGGTTACACAAAATTAATCTTTTCTGAACTGCAGTTTTCGACCCATTTTCATCTTTCACACAAATACAGTCTCTTTTGCCTGGCATTATTCTACTTACTTCATCATTATCGTAGAACAAACGCACTGTCAGTACAATTTCTTGTGATAGGCTTTTACCTGGTTTTAGATCAGGACTTGCGAGTATTCCTTTTTCTTTTAAAAGTCTTCTTGCTTGCCTTACCATGTAGTTGGACGCATTGAATTCACACATTACTTTACGTATACTCCATGTTTCTGGTAAACAAGTTAATATCATGACCTTTTTTTTCCTATGTGCATTAGAAAAATGTGCTTTTAGATTATTTAGTACAGAAGATTCAAGTTTTTCTGGCTCATCATCAGAAGACTCTTGAGAGTTTGGAAATAATGTTCGCCTCATTGAAGATTCTATCTTTTTTATTTTTTTGCCAGAGTACTGCTTTGGTTTAACTTTTTTAAGATCAATTGGAGATTCCCCGAGCTCTTTTAAGGATGTATTCAGAGTCTCTACGATATGTGAGGATGTTGTTGGAAGATCAAAAGTTGGATCATTATCTGAATTCACTTTATATACACTACAAATTATTTACTTTCCTTAACACCACTATAAAGTAATAGAAATTGTATAATAAAAAGAAATAAAATGAAGCCGCACAATTAGATTATCACAACCATGTGCACTGTATGTGTCTTCCAGGACAACTGAGTGTTGAGACAAGAGACAAACACAGACAAGTGAAAAATATGAAAATATTGATGCCTTCATTATAAACAGGAACACATAAACTCACTCAAATAATTACTTGTATCCCATAGTGTTTATTTAAAAGTTGACAGTCTAGAAACATGGGTATTTAAATTAATTAAAAGCCTACATAAAATAATTGTAGACCAAACAATTTTAACATTATAATTTTTATTCATAGAGGCTTTCTTATTAAAAGCATTTTAAAAGTGCTTTTAATGTTTCTCCAATTAGTTTTGTTAAAATAGTTCGCACATTTTGACTAAAACCCTATAGTTTGCGCATTTTTGTCAAAACTGTGTTCCCTATAAAATTTAAATACAAGTGAACCCATTGGAATCCCATTATTATACTTTGGGAATCTACTTATAAAAACATAGTGAAAAACATATATTTTTTTGAAAATTTTCAAAAGTACGCATTTTTCAAAATTTCAAATTAAAATTTTGAATTCGATTTTGAAAAAAAAACATTTATCTTAACATATATTGTGATGTATATCATATGAAAGGGCATACAAAATACAACAAAATGACACCACTCCCATCTCTCTAAGTCAAATAGGAGAGCTGAAATTGCAGTTTAAAATTTAGTCGGTCGAGCTTTTTATGGCGTTTTTTGGGAACTTTACAAAGCTCTAAATCCTAAACGGATAAATATTTTTCAATGAAATTTTGTATTTTTCTTAGTTCCTACATAGGCTACAAGTATGCTAAATTTCAACCAAATCTGAGATGGTGAAGAAAATCCTTGTGTTGATTTGACATGGACTGACCCTTTTCAATTACCAGCATATAGGCCTACCTTTTTATGGCATTTAAAAATGCAAAAATGAATCAGCTCCCGACATTTAAACGGTTGTTTTAGAGAGGTATTCAGCTAGGCCTAGATGGTCAGCTATGTTAGATGGTTTGAGTCCTGTTTTCAATTACTTTTTATAGCTTTATGGCACTCCATGACAATTCTATGGTTTGAGTGTTGGTAGATGTTATTGGATCTTTTCAGTAGCCTACCCGATATTTTCATTCATGAATTATAGATTGGATTGTACATCTTGATAGATAGCTTTCAGATATATTGATTGAATCGTTCGATAATTTTCATTCGATAGTTTCACCGGGCATCTGCAGAAGTGCAGCTCTTATTACTGATAATATCGTTATGGTATAAGAGATTGTAAAAGCATCCAGTAATTGCGATGGAATATTATAACAAACTTACTCCGTATTGGATCGGTAGACTTAAATAGTTCTATGGGGTGATATAGCCTATATCTTTCCAAAACAATGTAGGGTAAATGTTTAAAATACTTTAAAAAAGTTACAATTTTTATCACCAAATGTTAATTTTTTCTGATTTTTTTTAGAACGGAGCAGTATTGAGACCCTACCCAGATGCCATATATAAGGAAATGGAAATTGAAGTTGAAAATTTGCTGCGAGACTGTAGGAAAATCGACTGTCGAAGAGCAAAGCCAAAGGTAGGGTTAAAAATTAAGTAATAAATTACGGTACTTAAGTTTTGAAGCGCATGGTGGATTTATTACATCATTACGTAGGCCTAGCATTGAAATCATGAGAAATAATACCCCCGTCTCAGCAGACCTGCGTACTCAGCGAATTTCCAATGGAATTTTGGTATATTTTCTATTTCCCCATAAAATTATTGGGGATGAGAGTATGTAAGTTTGCTGCTATATGGGTTTTCTAAGCAAATACAAGTTAACCCATAAAGGCCCATGGTCCCCATCTGGGACTCTTAGAATTAAGACTGGAGTAAAATGTTATATGGCATCATTAGAATGAATTTAATTGACATTTTGAATTGAAAATATGATTATCTTTCGTATTTCAAAGCCGTAATGGCACACACACAGTTAACAGTAGTAAAAAGTAGCTAAATCAGTGTTGACCAAGGTGCAACTCTCAAAGAATCAACCGATCCCGTCAACTTCCACGCAAGCCTGCCACCGTTTATTTTACGTGGGCCCTCCCACCAACGTTACCACAGATCGGCTAACCCTTTAAGAGTTGCACCACCAGGTCAGAGTTTGGTCGTGAGCGGATTCGAACCCGCGCCAACGCAGACATCCTGGCCAAGGATGCCTACGCCTTAGCCATCTCAGCTATCACGACCGGCAGCTTAGACACGAGAATTAGGGTTATGAACAGTGCGCGCCCCTAGCGGGGCAGACTGTAGGCCGTTGGTATGCAAGTTCGCTACGAGAGCGCAGCACTAAACCACCGCACTAAATTTAAAAGAAATAATTTGGCATTAAATGGGTTAAACGCTTCCTAATGAATGTACATACCAAATTTTATCAAGATATGTCAATAAATAAGCAATATAGAAGGTTTTGTTGATTTCCCATAAGAATAACATGAAAAACACACTTTTTGGGTTTTCTCCATAACCATTTAAGCTAAATAAAAAATTCAAAATACTATATTGTTTGTTTTTTTAACTCCTTTAAATGGTTTAAGTTAAAATTGTTGAATTTTCTAAATAAAAGTAAAAAAAGGCAAAAACCCATTTTTAACCCTTTTAAAACCTCATAAAACCCCGTTCCCATGGTCCGATCATTCTGGTTCGCGAACTCAACCTAGTAGACGCTGGCTTACATCCCTGTACCAAATTTCATCAAAATCGGGGGTTCCGTTCAAAAGTTATCGTGTTCAAGGACACACATACATATATATCAATTTGAACGAACGGTGTTTTTGGCTTCTAGGGACCTCAAAATGAAAAAATATCATGGTCCCGGGCTTAGGTCTTACCGTGACTACTACCGTAATAGCGTATTCCTTATAGGGAAATTCGCTAAAATGTTTATTTCTAGAGAGCAAGTATGTACAGGCACAAGGAAAAAGTCATTGATTAAAAGTAAACTTAACCTAAGATGATAACAGAGATATGGGGAAACTTGTTGTAGCTTTAAACATATGTCGGATTGAGTGCTCTCCTTGGAAAAATTTGTGTTTGCAACTCAATTGCTTGAATGTTTTATTTACGGTTCAAAAGGTTAACGTATGACTTATCTTTGAAGAGGAAAAGTTACAGAAATAAAAATATGGCAACAAGTTGTCACATATACCCTACATGTTGAATCCAATGATTACTTTTTCAATGCTCTTCATTGGAGGGATTTTAATATTTAAAATGGTACAGAACAGTAGGCCTACCCATTTACTGATCGATCTGAAGATCATCATTCCCTCATAACGGAAGTAAATTAGGAGGATTTTCCTATAACATAAATGAAATAGGCTACGGTACTGAAGTTCTGTCTTTTTACAATAATCCGTTCACTGAAATAGGTATGGGGTGAAATATTTCCTTAAAAAAGCCATGTGTGAAAACATTCTCAGGAAAACTTTGTTTGTTTTATTTATTAGTAGGCCTACATATTTGTTATTATTATAGGTATTTTATTATTATTATTTTTAGGAGCAGTTCAGAAAATATTCAGATGTCAGAGACAAGGAAATAGAGGTCGTAATTAGAAACTGTCTGAAATGCTGAGACCATTGAAAACTCTACTGTCGAGCAAGGAAAAGTCAAGGTAGGTTTAAAAACTAACTTACAAATCACATTAAGTGTTGAACAATACATGTTGGATTTATTAAACTTCAATGAAATTATAATTAGGGGCAATACAGGTTGTCCTCAGAACAATTTTAATAATTTACTTGACTTTCACTGACTTTAACCAATGATTTCCCAGCCACAAAAACCACACATACAAAGAATTATAATACAACATAGGCCTATAGAAAAATTACTGCCTCAGAAGCAGTTTAAATCAAGCAAAATACTGAAATAAGTATCTACAGATTAGAATAGAGTAGGGCTAGATGTATTGATAAAAAAAATTTTGTACTCTAAATAAAGAACAAAATAGTAAAACCCAGCGTGCCTCTTTCATTTCCATAATAATTCTAGGGTTCTTCCAATGTTGTTAATAATCCTAGGTCCTTTAGCATATGATATTACAGCTTGCACACCGATATCACTGAGTTTGAATGATGCGACAGACTTAAGGCCCCATTATAAGCCAAAGTTGCATCACTAACTACCAAGTCTAACTTACCAATAAACCAAGGAAATATTTTGACATCAAGCCATAACTTAGTTTAATAAATTTGTAACTCAGTTTAGCCTCTATTGAATAGATAACAAGTATTAAACATTAACAAAACAATAAAACTTGAAAAATGAGAATAGTTTGAAATATTTCAATCACGAATAAGATCTCAAGTTTAAAGTGCGCTGCGGTGGTTAGGTAAGGTATATTATTGCTCGATTTGTCGAAGGAAAACTTTCCTAATTAAATCAAATCACCTTGTATTGATGAACTATATAATTAATTCTGGTCTTCTGGACAGCTATAAATAGGCCAATCTCAAGTTGTTGACGGGAAGATAGTCAGTTGAGTTGCCAGTTGAATAATTAATTGCCCTTGAATAACTTTTGAAGGTATTTTTTATTTTTAGTTTTTTTTGCTATAACATACTTAATCTAACCGCTGCGCAGTGCACTGTAAACCTGGCTGAGAATGTGAACTAAAAACCATTCAACATACAATTGTGTAATATTCACAAAATGTTCAAAGAATACCATTCTTCTAATTTATATCCATTCTTTTTAGGTTCTAAAGTAAAAATAACCATCAAAGTGGCAACTGTATAACAAATAAGCAAGGAAATATTTAAAACTGAGAATGTTCAATTAATGAAAAATGAGTCTTTCTCTAGGCCTAGGCCTACATTTAATTTTTTATCTGCATCTGATTTTAATATTAAAATCCGACTTTGTAATTAATCCGCCTTCGGTTCCATGAAGGACGATTAAACATTTCAGTGCAAGAAAAATACAACCCCACTTTTGAAAAGTGCTGGGGTGTTATCCATATAACTTCCTGAAGAAATTTATAAAAAATAAATTGTCGACCCAAAAGTGCTAGTGAGAAGTATTTCGGATCTCGATCATATGGAGAATCTAATTAAATCATCGGTGTTTCGTAATAACAATCGAGACAACTGATATTCACGTTTAAGTCTTCCGTATCGACAGCGCCGAGTTGATGTATCGTTCCTTCCCACATTTTGGATGAAAGGCAAGGCACAATGTAATGTTACTTAGCATTCTTTGAGAAAACACGATAAACGATACGGTATATTGCCCCATCAAAATGGTCAATTTTGAACATGTTATGATTTTTTTCGTTGGTCTTTTTGTATCATACTTGTTTTTTTCAGGATAAGACAATAAGGTGAAGAAGCTGATGATGTGTGAATCTTCGCACTCCAAATTTGTGTTTAAATTTGTGTTGGTGTAATATTTTTGTATTATTAGGCTAATATTTTTGTTTTTATTAATCTTATTCATTTTTGCAACATTATTTTTGTTCTTTCAATAAAGAGAAGCTACTTTAACAGTTTGTTGGTCGTTATACTGAAATGGTAGCAAACAGCTATTTTGATTCCAAAAAATCTATGATGACAGACAAGAATCCTGATTTTAAGTACAACCATTCAGAAGGGCCTTTATCATTAGATAGTTTAATTGTCTGTGATCAATATAAGGAGGTAATTTTTATGAATTTTGCTCTAGTATTATTAATGTAGGTGCCAACTGCTGCAAACCAATTGATAGAAGTATTGTCCTAGTTAGTAACATTATTAAAAATCGTGTTTCAAGTTCCATAATAGGGCATCAATTTTTACATTTTAAGGACTTTTTTGTTGAACCTTGCCAATCTTCTAAATTGGGGATACATTTTGTAGAACAATTAAGCCCCTTACAGACTTGGTCTATTCAACAAATCCAAAGTAAATGTGTGATTTTGCCTTTTTCACATTGCTATATGTTATCTACTTGCTTTTACATAGTTAATTAACTTAATGAATTTTATTGTGTTTTAAAGGGACCATACACATATTAAAAAAAAAAAAAACTTTAAATGTAGGCCTAGTTTAAACTATTTTTTAAACCTTAAAACCACCCAATAGTACCTTAATGATTCGATCCATTTTAATAATTTTACTGTAAAAAGTTATTTTATCCCTTTTAAAATTTCCAACGTCATCGCAATAAGATTAACTACTGTTAATACATTTTTTGTCTGTTTGAGAATGGGAGACCAGGATTTGAAAGAGTGACCCTTTATTTTGGTTTACCCCATTATACTCAAAGCATTTGTCATCAATTGTTTCAATAAAAGTTTCATTTGTTAAGTTTTAGAGCCTTTTTATGCAAGCGTTTTCGAACGGACAGTAAAAAAATGGACCGTAAATTTTGTGTCGTGCGTTTTGAACTAATGTTGTGCGTCAGACGAACGACATAAATTCAAAATTAAAAAATTCAAGATGTTGAGTGGGAAACGCGCGTTTGCATAGACACAGCCATATGCCACCGTGTACTTTGAGCAAACGTCCGTCTGCAAGATGTTTTAGAAACGCGCGACAGCTGAAAAATGGACTTCAGTGCATAAATGCACTCATTTGTTTCAATGTATTTAAAAACGTCCGTTTTTTTATCGTCCGTTCGAAAACGCGTGCATAAAAGGGCTCTTTTAAAAAAAGTTCTGAAAGTTAAATTAAAGTGGTTGAACATTCCGTCTTTGATTAAATTAACAACATACAGTATAACAACATATGTGTATGACCTCTTATAAGAGGGTGTTAGAAAGGTCTGCCACAACCCTTAACTTTTTCTGCATGTAGAGTTTCGCAAATCAGTCTTGAGAGTAAGGTTCAGACACATGGGGCCTAAAAGCAAAGAAGTACCTCATAATGTAGTACTTTTGACTCAAAACTGATATGTAAAGTTTCATTTGGTTACATTAACCTAAAAGAGATTAAAAATTTTTATAAGTATGCACATTTTTACACCCTGAATACTTTCAAAATCATACCAACTTCTTTTAATTTATTTAGTTCTAGTGTTTTAAATTGTTAAGGCCTACTAAAAACATTTGTATATAAAGAAGTATATTATACTTTTATAAAGAAGTGTTGTTCATGTTTTTATTTTATAGAATGTTAAAATAAAAATATATATTCTTCAAAGTTTCTGTGCTTTTTTACCCTTTACAAGATACTTTATAACACCTATTGGATGTTAAAAATTATTTACTACTTAACGTTGTATGAATGTCTGAATTCAAACATTGCAGAAATGTTCAAAAGTAGACTAAAATAACATCCATTTCTAAGCTAAAAACATTACACATGATTATTTAACATTATTTAGATATTTGGGAACAAAACATTAGTAAGATGTGTCTATTTAAATATTCATATAATGTCCCTGGAATGTTACTAAACATTAAATAAATATTTAGTTATAACATTAATGTAATAACCAAGTTTGGGACATTTAAACGTTACAATAATGTTAATTTAATATCTATGTCCAAAACATAAACGTTATTTGAATATTTAAGTTATCCAAGCCAAACATCTTTTTAACGTTAATCAAATGTTTTTGTGCTGTCTGGGTACTTGATGTGCACAGGTGTTGTTCAACAAGACCATATAATATTATCAATCAAATAATAGTTTTTTTCACAAATTTATTTATTTGTTCTTTGGTTGTTTGATGACATTTTTTTACTAACTACAACAATCAGCTTTTAGCAGTTATTATGATTTCAGTCTCCAGATGACCCGTGTGATAGTATCCAATGTGGTTTCGAAGAGAAGTGTGTGCTGATGCAAGTCCAGTGCGTGCGAGCGCCTTGCAAGCCCATCCCCTCCTGCAGGCCCACCAACTGACAACGCTGTGGAGTAAATATCACACATCTCGTAACATGTTATTTACCTTTTATATGTGTAACTCTATGACACAATTAGGCAATATAGGCCTACTGAACAATAAACTGGAAATGTAATGCATGATCGGATTTAAAATTTGTTTTCCTAAACCCATGCTTGTTTGAGTAGTATAGTGTGAGTTTTCCGACAGCCTATAAATAGATGTTATTCCAGATGAATGTTACAATTTTTCCTCTCTCTTTGAAAACTGACCCGCGGTTTGTATGTAAAACGCTATCGGCCCGAGAAATATTTGTGCCTCCCCTCCCCCCAGGATATATAAGTTGCCAAATAAAATACCCTGACGACATACAGGCATTTTGAAGATATGACACACACATTTACAACGTAACAATGACAGAACTAGTTTTATTGTGTTAACTTTCTTCGATCGTTATTATGAGTATTCCCATTGTAAAGTATAAATGTGAACGCCGAATAAAATGTAAGTTTTACGTAGATTTATACTCTATTGCCAAGGGCAATTTTTAAAAGTTAAAATGAGTTCTGTTACAACATATTCTCAGGCATGGGAACAAAACGAAGTGACAAAGGAAGACAATGTAGCCAACAATCAAGTAGCAGCATGCAGGACTATGGCAATGCCAGTGATGAGTCATGAGTAAGGCCGAGAATGAGAATAGCTATTATACCTCTGACGCACGGTTTTAAAATCTTCATTTGCTTGCGCCACCAAGAAACCTGAAATTTCTTGCACCCCTAGGCCTGGCCATTCACAAAAATTAGCCTTGTTTGAAAATGAAAACATGATGCACTTGAATAATAAATACCCCCGTCGCAGCACACCTGCGTACTCAGCGAATTTCAAAAAAAATTTTAGATTTTGTATTTTCCCCATAAACACCATGGGAATGAGTATGTAGGTTTGCTGCCATGATAGGTCATTAGAAAATGTTAGTTGTAAGGAAATGTAATGGTTAATTAAGGTAAATATCAATTTCTATCAATATTCGGCACTTTTAAATTTTCAATTTTCCCTATAAAAACTCCATGGGGGTGAGTATGTAGGTTTGCCACCACATGGGTGTTGTAAGCAAATATCAGTTAAACCTTACCTAGTGAATGTACATACCAAATTTTATCAAGTTATGCCCATAAATAAGCGAGATACAGGGTTTTGTTTATTTCCCATAAGATTAACATGTGAATCCTATTTTTGACTTTTCTCCGTAACCCGTTAAGCCAAGTTAAAAATTCAAAATACTAAATTATTTGTTTTTTTAAGCTCTTTTAAATGGTTTTAGTTAAAATTGTTGAATTTTGAAAATAAAGGTACAAAAAAGCCAAAAACCCATTTTTGACCCCTTTGAAACCCCATAAAACACCGTTCCCGTAACCTGATCATGCTGGTTCGCGAACTCATGAAAATAGACCTGGTCTTACATGTTCATGCCAAATTTCATCAAAATCGGAGGTCCCCTTCAAAAGTTATCAGTACCACGGACACATAGATATATAGATATACTAGCTGTTGCCCGTCACGGCTTCGCCCGTGATTGAATTTATTTTATAGGTAATAAAATTATTGTAAAGAACAACGAAATCTACTTCCTTAAGAATGACATTGAAACAATGAAGTAGTGTGAGTGGAGCTCTGAAGGTATTTCGCAAAACCTGTTCTTAGTGAATAAAGGTTTCTTAAATAGAAAAGGTCCTGAGAAACCTATGAGCAAGTAGGAACGATCACGTCAAATTTCAACCCCGTAGGCCCTACAGTCATTCTGAAGCCATGTGGGGCGGAGCCCTAAAGAACATAAAAAACTGTATTTGCAAAACTGTTTCTTAGTGAACACCTATTAGCAAAACGGAACGTTTGCGTTAAACTTCAACCCGTAAGATCTGTGGTAGTTTTGAGAATTTGTGGGGAGGAGCCTTAAGGAAATTTGCAAAATTGATTCTTATTGATCACCTATGAGCAAAGAGGAACGTCCATGTCAAATTTAAAACCCGTTGGCCCTTGATTAATTTTGAAGTCAGTTGGGGGTGGCGCCCTAAAGAACTTCAAAAACTATATTTATAAAACCATTTCGTAATGAGCACCTGTTAGCAAACCGTAACATCCACGTTAAATTTATACCCCCTATCCATGGTAATTTTGAGGTTCTATGGGGCAGATCCCTAAAGGAAATTTGAAAATTATTTTTTACTGAGCGCCTATGACAAAGAGGAACGTCCACGTCAAATATCAACCCCGTGGGCCCTAGAGTAATTTTCAAGACCTGTGGGGCAAAGCCCTAAAGAATTAAAAAAAAAAATATATATTTGCAAAACAGTTTTTTAGTCAGTAACTATGAGCAGAGGAACGTCCGATTCATATTTTAACCCCGGAGGCCCAAAAGTCGTGATAACAACAGCAACAACAACCCCTTTGGATCTATAATAACCTTGAGGTTCTATGGGGTGGAGCCCTAAAGGAAATTTGCAAAATTATTTCTTAGTCAGTAACTATGAGCAAAGAGGAACGTCCGATTCAAATTTGAACCCCGGAGGCCCAAAAGTAATTTTGAAGTCCTGTGGGGTGGAGCCCTAAAGAGCTTTGAAAACAATATTTGCAAAACCGTTTCTTAGGAAGCACCCATGAGCAAAAAGAAACGTCCGTGTCAAATTTAAACCCTGGAGTCCCTAAAGTAATTCTAAAGTCCAGTGGGGCGGAGCCCTAAAATGCTTCAAAAATTACATTAGCAAAACAGTTTCTTAAGAAGCACCGATGAGCAAAGAGAAACGTCTATGTCAATTTTAAATCCCGGATGCCCTAAAGGAATCCTCAAGTTCAGTGGGGTGGAGCCCTAAAGTGCTTAAAAAACTATATTTGCAAAACAGTTTCTTAATAAGTATCTATAGCAAAGAGAATCGTCCATGTCAAATTTCAACACGTAGGCTATACATTAACTGTGAGCTTCTGTGGGGCGGAGCTCTAAAGGGGATGTTTAAATATCTTTTTTTAACATCCAAGAAAAAAGAGATCACTCCAAATTTCAACCGTGCAGGTTTCCTAATTTGTATTTAAATTTGGCCATACGGATAACATTATATTGAAACATCGATGGCCTGTGGGGCAGAGCCTTGAAGGAATTTTCTCAAATCGTTTCTTAGTGAGCACCTAAGAGGCAAGATGAACCTGTGTTTAAAGTTTCAAGTAAATACGTTTGGTAGTTCCTGAGATTTCATGATGAGTCAGTCAGTAATCACTCCCCGTCAGGTTTAGCTTTGTCGCTAAGCTCAATCGCCACAAAAGGTAGAATTCCTATTGAATTATCCTCTATAGAGCAAAGGCTGATGTGAACATATGCTCCCCCCCCCCGTGGGAATTTTCGACATATACATTTTTGTGTTTGTATTGACATGTACTTTATGGTTTTAGGTGTTTGCCACTTAAAAATTACAGCATATCCCTAAAAATACGAAAAAACCATGAAAAATATAAAATCTACTATCATCATTAAAATGATTCAGTTTCAAAAATCTTTTGACCGAAAATACTAACAGTTTTCTTGGCCAATTTTATTAATTAATGGGTCGTTATAAAGCTCTCTACTTAAATATTTCCAAATAATTATGAATTTTTTTTAGATTTATGGTGAAAAAGTGAAATAACTAGTTTTATATACAGTGTGGTTGAAAAGTCCCGGAACGGTGAAATATATTTTTTACCAATATAGATAAAGTTACAAGACTTGGTATATCAATAATGGCCATAAATGTCTACTCTTTTAAGGCATTAACACTTTTTTACCCCTTACGGGGGATGGCCCATGAGGAGTCAGACAAAATTCTTAAATAGCAGCATAGGTCATGTTTGGTATCAAATTAAAGGTCCCAATTAGTAGAGTACAATGCCGCAAACCCGACGTTAAAAGTTTGGCTATAAAGAAAGTTATTGCATTTTAAAGTTTTACCCATATATTTTAATGGAAACTTTGTTTGCCTGCCATTTCCGTTTCGATCATCCTTTTGAAGTCTAGTTTGCGGCATTGTACTCTGCTATGTGAGACCTTTAATTTGATACCAAACTCGACCTATGCTGCTGATTAAAAATTTTGTCTGACTCCTCGTAGGCCGTCTTTTCTTGGTTTTCTGGAATATGCTGTAATTTAAAAAAGGCAAACAACCGAATTCTTAATCTAGTAGGCAATACAGTACACTCTCATTCATCGGAACTAATGTGGCGGACGGCCGGTTCGGATGTCAAAAAATTCCGATGAAGCGGAGTCCGTCGTGAGTCATCATTTCCGCCCGCACGGTGACCTATCGTGATTGTATTCACTCTTGTTTTTAAGATAACACAAGAGATTTAATGAAAATAAAGCACTCAAACTTTGAACATCGTAACAATGAACCTATAGGAATAAAAACAACGCAGGAAATAAAGATCCAAAATCTTTATTCTCATATTCCATATTCATATTTAGCAGTCAACTGACTTCCACATAACAAAGGTGCAGTCGCGACGCGAGACAGACTGAATGACAGTTCGGGAAGTGGTCGAAGCGGATGTATTGTTCACTTCCTGCCCCCTTCCTCTTTCTATTTTTGTCCGAATACTCCACGGCCTCGTAAATCACATCGATGGGTACAGATTATGTAAAACGCCTGATGACTTTGGATGCAAAATGTGATACTTCACTGTTATGCGGATAGAACGAATGGAAATTGAAGGCGCTAAAATAGAAAATTATTTATTTCGTAAGAAATAAAAAATTAATAATGTCCAGATTTTCAGTTCCGATGAAGCGGAGTTCCGATGTCGCCGAGTCCGATGAACGAGAGTGTACTGTACCAACAAAAAAAAGTATAAGTCATAAATTCCCACGGGGGGGGAGGGTTTCATATTGTCGGCCCATGGTCTACTAGATTTTTATACTAATCTTCCCTCAATAAATTGAATGAGAACAGCTGTTTACAAAATTAATATTATATTTTAATGTAATCATATGTTCCAATACAAAAATGTTGCTTCCATAAGAATAACATGGTAACTTTGAAGACGTGTGTGGCGGAGCCCTGAAGGAATTTTGCAAAATCGTTTATTAGTGAGCACCTAAGAGGCAAGACAAACCTATCTTCAAAGTTTCAAGTAAATCCATTTGGTAGTTCCTGAGATTTCGTGATGAGTCAGTGAGTGGGATTTCGCTTATATATATAGACTCGCCTATGGCTCGATGGGGGCTCCGCCCCCATGCCCCCTCAGGGGTTGCCCAGAAATTCGTTAATTGTTGTTTAAGTCGCATATAATGAACAGAATACATATAAATATAAGAGTTTGTAAATGAGCAAAATAGCAAAATAAATGAGTTTGTCATTTATTTATAACATAAATTAGCTCCCAGGACTGCAGAAATACCCTAAATTTGAACTTGTGCAACTAACTCAATCTAAGGAATGAAAATATATTCGCCTACGGCTCGTTTTCAGAGACTCTTTCCCCAAACCCCCTTCCTAATTCCCCCGAATTCAATAAGGGTAATGGAGTTGTGAATAAATTTATTATGTAGGTATTGTATAAGTATTTACTTAAAATTATAAAATACGTATAAATAAATATATGAAAAAATTAAATGGATAAACTGCATAAAAATGTGCAGTAGATCATCGAAAACAATGAAAAATTCCATTAAAACAAAATAATTGGAAATCTTAACAAAGTGGATAAAACTTGCCAAAAACCCCTTTTAATTACAAAAATACTATTCAGTTACTATCCTTCAATTAGTTGTGTTGAAATTCCAGGGAATAACACAACGATCCAATAATACTGAACATACAATGATAAATACATAATGTAATATTGGCATTCATTACAATTCCTTCATTTCAGTTTTTAATGGTGTAAAACTTTTAAATTTACCTAATTTCCTAAAAAACTACTGTCAAGGCAAATAAAAAAACTTCAAGCTTCTAAATACAATAATACAGTAGTTACTAACAAAAGTGGTTAAAATATTATAATATATTATTATAAATATTATTATAATGGTTAAAATATTAAAATTACCATACACATCAAAGGACGTATGTTTTAGCCGTAGGACCAGGTCAGTAAATAACAATCAAAGTAAAACAATCAGTTGCTTGATATAGCAATTCGTTCCGACTCACAGTCAAAAGAAGAATACGTGATATTGAAAATCATCATGATAATTTTTAAGTTTGATAATTTAATTGATATTGGTACTGTGCAAGATATTTCTATGTGCAAAGTGAAGGTTCTGAGTAAAATATTATAGTAGTTGTAAAATTACATCTACATGGGGTAAAATTCCCCGCAAAAATAAATAAACATTTAATTGTGTGGACTGGGGGGCGAAAATTCATAGAACCAAACTTGTAGTAACTTGAAAGATGTTCGCGAGGATTGCCTCAGATGTTATAATTTGGCCGCTAGAGTAGAAAAAAGTAATGTCATATTTATTTTGGGTAAAAATGTTTGATCGCTAAATTTTGAAATCAGATAGTTTTCTGGGGCAGGAAATAAAAAAGCTTTTTTATTTTAAATGAAAATACTGTACTGCCACCTTTTTAAATTAAACATTAACTTAGTACGCACTAAAAGATAAATCAATCTGCTATTTTAGTTAAAATTTTTGTTGAATTGTAAAATTTAAATTAGCATGCTATTAGGTAAAGTCAATGATGTACTTCCTAATTAGTTCGTTAGAAATTAAGTGCCATCCCAAATAAAGAACCAATTTTTGGGAGGACTATCGTGCAAATATGATACTGTCTTACCGGGTGTCCCATACCAACCTTGCACCTCTTTTAAAATTGTACAAAAAAAAAAAAAAATAGTGCCGTTGTAGGTAAACATATTTTGCTCTGTTAATTGACACTGATTTCAATACAGAGGGGACCAGACGTAATTTTGAAGCAACTTCAAAATTTAATTTTTAAAAACCCTAATCATACTGATTTAGAATAATAAATAGCATGACATTATTTTTTTAACTGGGGAAAATTTAACATATATTATGTCTGAATATTTTACATATAATAGAACTTACCAAACATGTAAATGTCTAAGAACCTCATTTAAAATAATATACCATCGTAAAACATCAATTATCACGTGATTAGTTTTACTAAACATTTAAATACATGTTCATTAATCTCTGTCATGTTGTAAATTTAATATAAAAACATTAAATTTAACATATATTATGTCTGAACATTTTACATATAACAGAACTTAACAAACATGTAAATGTCTAAGAACCTCATTTAAAATAATATACCATCATACAACATCAATTAATTATCACGTGATTAGTTTTACTAAACATTTAAATACATGTTCATTAATCTCCGTCATGTTGTAAATTTAATAAAACTACATTTTAGACCAAACTGACAATTTTTGTTGGAAACGTATTTAAAAGAGTCTAAGACATTTTTGCTTAAAATCTAAATTTCAACCTCAAATATTCAATAAACTGCTAAAATTACGCGTACAAGATCAAATTGTAAAGTTTTCTTAAAAACCGTGTAAAACTAAAAAAAATTATTTAAAGTGAGAGTTTGTATTTGACATCAGTGACTTCCGGTCTGGAGAGGTAATTTCAGATACACCCTGTACATTGAAATTACTCTCGGTGAATAGACCGCTTTACCTATAAAGGCACGATTGGTTAATGTTATAAAATTTCTTAAAAAGGGTGTTTCGGTAATCCGCGACTCCCAGTATGTTGGCAATTTTCTCAGTAATACAGGTCGGTAAGTTTAGTTCTCGCTTGGGAATCACTCTGTAGTAAGTGATATATAGGAGATCTACTTTACCGACATTTGACGAATTTCTGATACCCCGATGAGTGAGTGAGTGAGTGAGTGAGTCAGTTACACATTCGGGAGTATATAATTTAGATATATATATACATATATATGAAAATGAACGAATGGTGTTTTTGGCTTCTGGGGACCTCAAAATGAAAAAGTAACATGGTCCCGGGCTTAGGTCTTACCATGGCTACTACCGTAATAGCGTATTCCCTATAGGGAAATTCGCTAAAAAAAATAATAATAATAGAATAGCTCAACAGTGTAAATTTTTAAGCTTATGTCATAGAAAAAAACCTTTTGCACAGTAACAAAATAAGTTTTAACACTTACATAAGATGGTGAAAGATTAAATTGATACTTACACTCTCCTTTTAGTCATATTCACTTTAAATACACACCAAAGTGTGCTTCCAGTGTATTAAATAAAATTATGTGATGTATCTAAATTTTGTTCTATTAATAAAAATATATTGAGAAGTATTTACGAATAAGCATTTTGTGTACAGATAAACCTTCAAGGTTTTAAAATTTTCTTTTGCTTCCGCCACCGAGAAACCTGAAACTTCTTGTGCCCCTAGGCACCCATTCACAAAATTGGCCCTGTTTGAAAATGAAAACATGATGCACTGGAATACGACAAAAATATATAGTAGAGTAGCTCAACAGTGTAAATTTAAGCTTATGTTATAACAAATGCCCCCGTCGCAGCAGACCTGCGTACTCAGGGAATTTCCAAAGGAATTTGAGATTTTGTATTTTCACCATAAACACCATAGGAATTAGGTTTATTGCCATGGGATGTTGTTAAAAAATGTTAGTTGTTAGGAAAAGTAATGGTTGGGTAATGTAAAAATCAAATTGTATCAATATTCGGCACTTTTTAATATTCCTAATAAACCCCATGGGGGTGAGTATGTAGGTTTGCCGCCACCTGGGTGTCAAACCAATTCTGTCCCCAGACAGAATTAACACTTAATAAATAAAAACAACTTTACAATCCAAAGTTATAAATACATTAAGTTTTACCATTAGGAAGTACAGAAGAATACGGGCAACACATTTAAACTATTCCCTAAACTGTAGCGTAAATGTGTCTCTGGCTGCGACTTCGTTAAAAGAGTCGCAGCTGGCCCGACAAAATGCGTGCACTTACCGCGAATTTGTGTTTCCCAGTTACCGAGGTTTTCATGTTAAATGTGTATTTATTTATTCGTGGTTGTGTGTTATATCAATTTTAAATGCTTGATGACCCTTTTTGGAGTAACCTGAGGATGTGGCTGTCGCCACGAAACATGACAACAAGGATATTGAAAAGGTAAATATTCACTTCTAATAATTGAAATCAATATCCAGAAGTAGGAATCATGAATCTAAATGCTCAATATCACTAGATATTGAGTAGTGTTTACGGGTAAGCATTTTGTGTACATATAAACCTTCAAGATTTTAGCAAAAAAAAAAAAAAAGGAAAAAAGAATGGCATAAAAATTTTATTACTGGCACATCTGTAACAATTAATTTCAGAAATTTTGTTTGATAAAACCAATTAGGCTGGGCTGAAATTTTATTCTTATATGTATATGATTTTCAACATAATCGGTATACTGTTAAAATTTCAAATTAATTAATTTCAGTGAAACTGGAATACCTGAGGGTAAAACTTTTTAATTTTCAACTGTGACCAAATAAAAAAATATAAATATAATGAAAAAATATAGAAAAGGATATGACATTTTTTAAATGAATACTTTTACTCATTAAATGAATTACTCATTTAAAATATCAAAAAATAAATCATCAAAATTAATAAACAAGAAATGTAAGGTGAAACAATGAAATGTAAAAAAAAATTAAAAAGGAATCAAATTTATTTTAGGTGCTGTCGTCAGAACATTGCTCAGCGACGAAAAGGTGTATCATGCAATAAAGAATTTGTATTTGCATTCAAAAGTAATTGGGAGCTAGTTTCGCATGAAACTACGGTATCCGGTAGCCAAATTAAAAGCTCCCTTGGAGTCAGATTTAGTGTGTACAATATTTACCTATTATAAGAAAATCATAAAATGCATCATAAATATTTTTGATGTTTTTGAAAAGAGTTCCATTTTGAACTATATCTTTTAATCTGACTTTCCAACAACTCAGCTTTGTACCAAAGGTTTTTTTGTGCACCACTGTTGAACAGAATGTGTTCAGCGTAGAGTGGTCATATATTATCAGCGTCACTCGCTTCAGATTTAATTGTGTTTGTATCAATACATCAATGCCACACTCAGTACATGAATAAACAGATGTTGTGGTTTGGAACACTACATCCTCATCCTCGCCTTGTATACTTACATCCACTGTATGTCATATACCAACCGTTCAAATGAACTGTATCATAATCTGTTTTGTGATTTTCCTCATTTGTTAGGTAAAACAGATTACAAAAACAGTGTTTTTAGGCTTGTGTGCAATTGAATCGATAGTAACTTCATAATTTTATGGTTTACAAGTTATTTACTCTTTTTGTAAATTATAAATTATACAACTGAGTTGGTTTTTAATTTAATAAGGCTAGAATTGTTTTTGACACCTTTTCATAGACCCAAACTAATTAGAGGGAATATGTTATAAAAAAGTGATATATTGACAGATGAGTCGTTTGTTTTGGTGCTCCACCTTTATTATTACTGGTGTCATGGATTTATTATTGTTTTGGTTGGTGTAACCTACCATCTTCTCATTCTAGTTTTCTTGATTTTAATACCTTATATATATCTTTCCTCAAATTTAATATAATAGCTTCAGTTGGTTTTTTTTTACTTCCATACATCTATAAACTGAGTGTAGTTATATACAGGGTGTTTCCGTACAAGCTGGAAATATTTTGTGTATGTGCTCCTTAGGTCAAGAAAATTAAAAATCATCATGCCAATGTATGTCCTAAAATGCTTCGTTAAGCCGCTAGCCGTTATTTTGTTTTTTACATTTAATAATTTTTATTTCCATGACAGATGGTTATATTAAGTTCATATTTATTATGAAACTTTATGATGTCAATATCCATTTCCACGAAAAAAATGAATTTTTCAATAATATTTTAAAAATATTTTAAGGTGTATTTTTAAAATGGCAGTCAATTAAAGTTTTAAAACTCAAATATCTCAAAACCGGTAAATTTCACCTAAATTTTTCAAAAGACAAAAAATGACAAATTAAATTATCTAACTAAAGATTCCAAGATTGAAAGGATCAATTAACAAGTAACGGTGTTATTGAGGTTTTTCAGCAGAAAAATATTGATTTTTGTGTATAATTAATGCAAATTATATACACTCTAAACTCCACTCTACACTCCAAAGCTCAGTTATGCTTTGGAGCTCGAAGCGTGCGGTTCTGTGGCGGGCCGGTCCCTTAACTTATGGAGATTAAATAGGCACAGTCTAGTTTGTTCATGAAATAATATTCCTTTTGTCATTTCAAATTAATTTATTGCGTTGAGACTAAGTTGATTTAAATAATTCTTCTAAAAAATGAGTGGAAAGTGTAAACATTGTTCCAAAAAATTTACTCAAAATCAATCGAAAATCCAGTGTAATGATTGTCAAAGTTTCTTCCACGGAGGATGTGTTAATTTAACACCAGCAGATGTGTCTTTTTTTGTGAATGAAAATGAAGTATGGAGATGTGACTCTTGTACCAAGGAACGTCGGAGGAGTATGAGAGCCGAGTCGGAGCTGTCCAAGAGTGACCCAAACATCGCAGACGTGATTACATTGTTGCAGGAGATGCGAGCGGAGAACAAGGAACAACTCACACTCCTAGAAGCCGATCTCGGTAAGTCCGTAGAATCATGTCATGAAAAAATAGAAGAGCTCACTACAACTATTAAGCAGCAATGTGAAAGTTTAAAGGTTTTTGAAGAAAAGTTTAGCGAAGTAGTTGAGGAAAACAAAAAACTACATAAGAGAGTGTCCGAGCTTGAAATACGGCTAGATGATGTGGAACAGTACTCAAGGAGCAATACCTTGGAAATCAATGGTATTCCCGAAAATGCCAATGAAAATGTTCAAGATATAGTCAAAACCGTAGGAAACAGTCTTGGCTACCAAATCAACGATGAAATGATTGATGCCTGTCATCGTCTGGGCCAAAGAATGCAAGATAAACCAAGAGGAATAATTGTGAAGTTTACAAGGCGTGTTGTGAAAGAACAGTTACTGGAAAAACGTAGAATTAAAAGGAATTTCAACACGAAAGATAACGGTTTCCCTATATCAACGAAAGTTTGACAGTGCGCAGAAGAAAGATTTTCAATGCGGCAAGAGCGCTTAAGAAAGAGAGAGGCTATCAATTCCTTTGGATCCGGAATGGCAAGATTCTCCTACGAATGCAGGAAGGTGCAAAGGTGCTGCAATTGACGTTGATGGACCAAGTAGCTGCTCTACGAGAAGCGAAAACGAGTGAGTTGGCGGCAACGACGGCATAAACATTGAGTTTTCTCGGCAATGCCGTGATTTTACTTGTAAATGTATTTCATATGTAAGGATAGGTTATTACAATAATTTTTTAATGTATTAGCATAGCTTACTCAATTTTTATTTTTTTCCTTAAATGCCAATTATCCACAATGAAAATATTAGTTTAGATTCGGACTGTAATCTCTTTAAAGATTGTTTAAATAACTTTGTTGTGATCCAACAAAACATACGTAGTGTGAGGAAAAATTTCGAAGAATTTATTTTTTATCTTCAATCGTTGGATAGAATGCTTGATATCATTATTCTTACCGAAGTATGGATAACAGATAGTGAAACAAATCAGTATAATCTACCGAAATATAATATTTTTTCAAAATGCAACAATATTAATAGAGCGGGAGGAGTCGTGGTATTTGTGGCTGAACAGTTCTTTTGTTCGGCGTTTCCGGATCTCGGCATTGATACGGCAGATAGCCTCCATTTACAGATAAAAATATCGAGCAATGTTTTTTTCGATTTAATTGCGATTTATCGCTTACAGGAATTTAATGCTGAAACATTTATAAATGAATTTGATAATACTCTAAATAATTAAAAAAATAAGAACCTTATTATAATTGGTGACATGAATTTAAACACTATAGAAAATTCTAGAATAATTGATAGTTATAATCTTACATTATCTAGCAATGGTCTAATTTCTCTAATTACCCAACCAACTAGAGTTACTTTGAATTCAAGTACCTGTATTGATCATGTCCTAGTGAGGTGTGAAACAAAGCTTGATGTAGAATGTGTAAGCTGGGTGGTCGATGTAGGTATAACGGATCATAGGATGACAGTTACGTGTTTTAAATTTAATGTCGTCTTAAGTAGGAGCAAAGGAGAAGAAATGTGTAAACAAATGTTAGATTTTGTATTATTAAAGAATGAAATGAATAATGTTTCATGGGAGGAAGTATATTTAGCAGACAACGTGTCTATAGCCTTCAATAAATTTATGAATATACAGGGTGTCCCGGAACTCTCTGGAACCCTTTTGTATATTTGTTCCTTGCATCGAGACAAGAAAAAAACATCATACAAATAGGGGTCTAAAATCCATCGTTTAGCCGCTAGCCGCCATTTTGTTTTTTTCACGTAATAATTTTTATTTCCGTAATGGATGGTTGTATTCAGTTCATATTTGGTATGAATCTTTATCATACTAATGTACATTTTCAGGAAAAAAAATTAATTTTTTCCACTGTGTATTTTCAAAATGGCGGCCATTTTTAATTTTCAAACTAAAATATCTCAAATTCGGTAAATTTCAAAAAAATTTTACTTTGGACAAAAAAGTTGCTAAATTAAATTATCTAACCAACGGTACCAAGTTTGTAAGGATCTGATTATAAATAACAAAGTTATTGGGATTTTTCTCAAAAAAACATTGATTTTGCATTATAATTAATGAAAATTATGGCCATTTTCACAGAAAAATCGCAATAACTCCGTTATTTGTTATCAGATCCTTACAAACTTGGTACCGTTGGTTAGATAATTTAATTTAGCAACTTTTTTGTATAAAGTAAATTTTTTTTAAATTTACCGAATTTGAGATATTTTAGTTTGAAAATTAAAAATGACCGCCATTTTGAAAATACACAGTGGAAAAAATTAATTTTTTTTCCTGAAAATGTACATTAGTATGATAAAGATTCATACCAAATATGAACTGAATACAACCATCCGTTACGGAAATAAAAATTATTACGTGAAAAAAACAAAATGGTGGCTAGCGGCTAAACGATAAATTTTAGACCCCTATTTGTATGATGTTTTTTTCTTGTCTCGATGCAAGGAACAAATATACAAAAGGGTTCCGGAGAGTTCCGGGACACCCTGTATTTAATAATTGTATCATATCTTCATACAAAGATAATAATGTAAATAAAAATTATGTGAAACTTAAACCTTGGATGGATAAAAAACTGTTAAATATGATTGATATCAAAAACAAATTGTATAAAAGAAGTAAAAATTGTCCACATAATTTGGTTATAAAACGAAATTACACTGAGTATAGAAATAGGCTTATAAATATGATTAGGGAAACAAAAAATAAATATTACAGTGATTTATTGGTGGAGCATAGCACAACACCAAAAAAACAATGGGATACTATTAAAGAAATGATAGGTGAAACAAAAAAAGAAAACACATTTCTATCATTAAAGGATGTAAATGGTGAACTTATTACTGATTCAATAATTGTCGCTAATAAGTTTAATTCATTTTTTTGCTCAATAGCTTCTGATTTAAGGATAAGTATTGCGGGAGATAGAATGGTTTGCCCTATAAGGGAGAATGAGTTTCAAACTATATTCCGGGTTCAGCCTATGGTAGATTCCATCTTCTTCTACCCAACAATAAAGGAAGAAGTATATGATATAGTAAAGAATTTAAGTAACAGGAAAGCTCCAGGGTATGATAACATATCTCCTTTAGTCATTAAGTTAGTCATAGATTATATAATTGATGTATTAGTGTATTTAATTAATTTTAGCATGAGTACAGGGGAGTTCCCAAGTGAGTTAAAAACCGCCATAGTTAAACCATTATTTAAAAAAAATGATAAATTGGACCCTAGTAACTATAGACCGATATCATTGTTGTCTATATTTTCAAAAATATTAGAAAAAGTTATTAAAATTAGGCTAGTAGTTTTTCTAGAGAAGAAAGATTTTTTCAGCAAAAACCAATACGGGTTTAGACAGAAATTAAGTACAAATACAGCATTATTAAATTTTATGGCCGAAGTTTACAGTGGGATTAATGAGGGCAAGCAGTGTGCTGGTATTTTCGTAGATATTATGAAAGCGTTCGATACCGTTGACCATGAGATATTGTTGGGTAGGTTACAAGATGCCGGCGTTAGAGGTGTGCCATTGCGATGGTTCGCGTCTTATCTAAGAGGCAGGACTCAGAGAACTAGGGTGGGTGATGTAATGAGTGAACAGGGGTCAATGGAATTTGGAATACCACAGGGTTCAGTCCTCTCTGGACCACTATTTTTAATATATGTAAATAGTTTATGCAATGGGTCTTTTAGAGGGAAATTGGTAGCATTCGCCGATGATACAGCTTTGTTTTACAAGGCTGATTCAGTAGATTTACTCAAAATTGATATGCAATATGATTTAAATACTCTCAGATGGTGGTTACCAATAATTATATGATAATGAGTCCTAAAACTAAATACATATTATTTCATTTAACAAAAAATAATCGTTTTCCAAGCCCTTTAAAATATCATGATATGAAATGTATTTTTAAAAATAGTGATTGTAATTGTTTAGATATAGAGCAAGTAAAAGAAATTAAGTATTTGGGATTGTTGGTAGATGAAAAAGTTAATTGGAAAAGTCATATCACCTACTTAAAAAATAAGCTGGTTAAGGATGTCAGGGTTTTTTATATGTTATCATTATGTAATAAACAGCTTCTCCGGACTGTATTTTATGCATTAGTAAATTCTAAAATGGAATATGGGTTAGCAATATGGGGAGGACCTCATTTCACTACCTTAAAACCCTTAACTAAAATTCAAAAAACATTTGTTAGAATAATGACACATAAGAAAAGAACTGACCACTCTGCCCCTTTATTCAAATCTTTAAGGATTTTACCATTAAAAAATTTATTTATTTTTAAAGTTTTACGTTTATTTTTTGAAAGAAGCGGGAACAGGATGGATATTAGAACATTTAGAACAGTAAATTTAAGAAATCGTTTTGATATAAATATTCCTAGGCCCAATATAACGCACTTTAAAAAGTTTTACCTCTATCTTGCTCCTAAATTTTTCAACCATTTACCCTTAAGATTAAAAACTTGCCAAAACAAAACCCAGTTTATTAATGGATTATGGGGATTTTTGATAGGATTAGACAATGTCGATTATTTCTTTTACTCTGTTATCTAATGTGTTAAAATATTGTTTATTTAGAAGTACTCATGTTAGAATTAGTTATATTTTAGTTACAATTTATGTGTGAATAGTTTAGTATATTAGTTACGATTTATGTGTGAATAGTTTAGTATATTAGTTACGATTTATGTGTGAATAGTTTAGTATATTAGTTATGATTTATGTGTGAATAGTTTAGTATATTAATGTACAGAAGTTTTTTAAAGCTTGTCTTTACAATAACTAAATTTTAAGGACAATTTGGACCGGTGTGCCGCCCACCATTACTCTTTGAGCCATAAAATGTTTTAATATAATGGTAAATCCACCAAATCTGGTTGTTTAACCTTGGTGGTTATTGTTTCATTTTATGTGATCATGTTTTGTACAATTTACTGTAAAGAAACAATAAAGATTTAAAAAAAAAAAAATTAAGGTTATTTTAGTAGAAAAATCATAGCAACTCCATTATTGTTTGTCTGATCCTTACAAACTCGGTATCATTAGTTAGATAATTTTATTGGTCAACTTTTTTGTATCTTGTAAAACTTAGATAAAATTTACCGTTGTAGAGATATATGATTTTAAAATTTTTAAATAGGTGCCATTTTTAAGATACACATTGGACAAAAATAATTTTTTTTTCGTGAAAATGGACATTGATGGCATAAAGGTTCATACCAAATATGAATTTGATACAACCATCCGTTACAGAAATAAAAATTATTATGAATAGAAAACAAAATGGCGGCTAGCGGCTTAACGAAGCATTTTAGGACATATGTTTATAAGATGTTTTGTATTGTCTTAACCTAAGGAACAAAATACACAAAATATTTCCAGGTTGTTCGGAAACACCCTGCATATTACCAATGGTATATACATAATGTACGGTACATAATGGCTTGCTGTTTTGTAGACAAATTTTATTTTCACTTTTGAGTTAAAAGGTATTTATTTTTTTTCAATGTTTTGTTACAATTTGGTTAAACACTTAACATTTGTAGTGATTACCTTTATTATTTAGTTCTGTAAACGTAGGCCTAAATGTTTTCATGGAATGTAACGAGAATCTAAGTTTACAATTATTTTCTTTTTCTTGTAACCTGAAACATTGTATGGATGTGACATTAGTTTTACCAAATCCAAAGAGCTTCACCCCTGCATGCCCGTTCATTATTGAAACAATTTTACCATGAAATAGGCTAATAAAGTTTTGAGCGGCCCATCTGTATACAATGAGCAGGAGCGTCCGACTGAAATTCTGCCAACCCTCATTACGCGATCACTCCAACTTTAACATCTGACCAACAGTCATCCTCTGTGCTCGGCAAGTCACCCTCAGAAGTCTACACTTCAAGCAATATGCAATTACTCCCTCCTACTGAATGGCCTCCACTTTTTTCACCTAATATGGAGGCCCGGATTAACACTTTTTGACACCCTAGGCAAAAAATCTTAATTACACCCCCCCCCCTCCCCGCCAAAAAGCCGATTTAAGAGCTTATTTTTATTTCAAATACTTTGGCTGTTGTATATAAGACCACAGAACTATTTAACGAACGTGAAGATTAGCATTTTCTTAACTTTTAATCTGTGGACGTAATCTTTTTACATAATTTAATGTGCAGTACCATTATACCATCATATTAATTTTAGATCTAATATAAAATATATTATATAATTGTAATACAGAAATAAATTTAAATCTTGGGCAAAGGAACAAGGAAAAGGGGCGCTGTTTACTGTCAATTAGGGAAAAGTTTAGTACTGATCACAGGTACTATTTACATGTATTGGGAGCGCTCGTTACAGTCGACAAGATGCGTTCTTTACAGTCGATCAGGGGCGCTCTTTACCACCGGTTGGGGTGCGATTTAACTCTGATCAAGGGTTTTCCTGCTGACTAGAGGGAGATGTTTACCGCCAGTTGGTGGTGATGCTCTTGACCGCTAATCATGGGCACTCTTTATGGCAGATCATGGATCCTCGTCCCCACTGCGAAATTCGGGTCCCGGCACCTAAGGGGGTCACCTAGTTCGCCTGAATAGATCTTTCTTCTTTCTCTTTTGCTGAATATTCTATTTACTCTTATTATTAAAGAATTTATAAAAAAAAATTAAACAAAACCAGAATTGAACTATATTTGCGGTTAAATATTTTTTGACTGAAACATAGTATATAAAAAGGCCCGTTTGACGCCTCCCCCGTGGCTGACGCCCTAGGCCATGGCCTAGGTTGGCCTAGTGGATAATCCGGGCCTGCTAATATGCCAAAGAATAGTGAACCGCTGCACCCAGAACTCCACCTGCAGATTTTATAGGTAGTTAGTTCTGACAATAATTGTGATTTATTACTTAAGGCACAACATTGTGGAAACACAACCGCCAACAATAATTTTTTAGAGGTGGTAAGAAGTCCCTTAAATGTAATCAAATAAATGTAATCCACCAAAATGTTCAATCCATTTAAAATACAATTAAGCATATAGCAATAATTCTCTATGCGGAAAATCCAGATATTTTTATAATATCAGAACACAGTCTAAAATATAATGAAATTTCACAGGTTAGTATTGGAAAGTAGTAGGGATTATAAATCATGGGCAGTGTACGCATATTTGTAAAAGATTATATTACAGCAATTAAAGTTGATGTTAAAAATCATATAATGAAGGACATAGGACTAAGTTCAATTAAAATAAAAACTTAATGTAAGTCAATTTCTTTTACTATCGGGATTTATAGAACTCCTAAAGGAGATTTATTTTTTGAAATATTAGATCATTTATTGTTGCATGAACGCTTCAAAATATTAAAATTATATTATGATATCTTGAACGATGACTACAGATAAAAAAAAATTATTTAAACAGTGTGGATCAGATATAACCACCCCTCTAAATCACATTATTAACTGTTCAATTAGAGATGGTTATTTTCAAACAAAACTGAAAGTTTCAAAGGTAACCCCTTTACAAAAAATATAATCCACAGGAGGTTGGAAATTATCTTCCTGTAGCTCTTTTCAAAAATCTTAAAAAAATTTTTTCATCAATTACTTTCTTTTTTTGCAAATTTTAATTTAATTGACAAAACACAGTTTGGTTTACAAAAAGGTAAATCTACAATGAATGCACTGAATGAAGTCATTTTTAAAGTGGCATCTGTTCTTGTGGGTAAAAATTTCCCTGTACTGTAGCTATTTTTTTTTTTTTTTTTTTTTTTTTTTTTTTTTTTTTTTTTTTTTTTTTTTTTTTTTTTTTAGTGAGGCTATAAATCTCTTGAACAAACTTTTTGGAGGACCTGCTTTATATTTTTAAAACCTTATCTGACCGAATGCAATGTGGAATCAGAATCAATCTCTAAAAATATTGCTTTTGAAAATCAAATTATCCCTACTAAAACTTAACTATGGAGTTCCCCAAGGGTCAAATTTTGTGTAATTTCTCTTTTTAATTTTTATAAATGATGTTTATAAAATATTTAGACTCTCCACTTTAACACTATATGCAGATTACATTAGGCCCTACTCCATATAATATTGTTGATTATTTTTAATAAAGGATAATTGGTGTAACCAATTGCAGTTTCTGTAACATATAGTGTGATATACATAACCTGTGCACATTACATATATAGATTAATATATACCATAGTAACACTGTCAAACACATGTTAGTAGCTAAATAGAAGCAATTGAACTTTTGGTACTGAAATTTCAATGCAATTAATTGTATACAATATATCAAGAAATTTAGAATGAGAAGGAGGTAGGTGCCATCAACAAAAACAATAACAAAATCGATGACGTCAAAGGTGCAGCACTTAAAATATTCAAAGCAAACCACTCATGTGTCAAGATAAAAAACATGACGTCAAAGGTGCAGGGGATACTTTAAAATGCTTCAATCAGCTGTTGGTGTCATCTACCTTGGTTTGTTCTAGATACATTGACAATATATGAGGAGGATCTTGCGATGGGTTACATTCTTCTCAAAATATATCGAGTATATTTTTTTAAACTAGGGATTTATGTTTGGGCACAATATTAAGTTTTAACAGCCTCCACATCAGGAAAGATCATTTTTTTCGTCTAAAAACAATCTTGAAAATTATAGCCTAATTTTTCACAAAACAACAACGAAAAATAAACAAAATTTAGCAAACAACCATGCTACTTTTAGGTTTAGTGTTTTAAGCAGCTGTGATCTAGGAAGAGGTGTAGTTGGTTGTTGGTGTAAAAGTTACTAACCTAACCTGTTTACGATAATTAGGATTAAAAAGTTATAAAAAATTTGAATATACAAATATTAAAACAAAAGTTTAAAAGGGACAACCTTTAAACATTTCTTTAACTTTTAGTAACAAGTTCAGATAAGTATGTTACAAAAAGTTTTTGTATTAAACAAAAACTTGACCGAAATGTAAATTAAATTAACCACATTAATAAGTTTATCTTAAGGCGAATTTTCTTATCATTTTTGTGATTTATTTATTGAAATTCTGCTTTGTCTTGGAAAGTTAGGAGGGAAAAGATAAAAATATTAATAAATAATATTAGTGTGAGCTTATCCACTAAGAAAAGACTACTAGCCTCTCCATACAGTACAGTACTGCATAAACAGGCACACTGACGGCTGCATTACATTGTAGCCTGCAGGACCAGGGAGTGGTTTATAATATACTATAATACGAGCAATGTCTGAAGGGATGTATGTTCCATGATCTCGGAATCTAGCGGGTAGATTTTGCTTTAAACTTTGCATTTAAGAGTGTTTTTCCTGTACTATAATACGAGCAATGTCTGAAGGGATGTGTGTTCCACGATCTCGGAATCTAGCGGGTAGATTTTGCTTTAAACTTTGCATTTAAGAGTGTTTTGGCCCAAAAATTAGTTTATAAACGGCCTCAATACCACGAAAAATCGAATTTGGTCTAAATTTCAGTTTAAAAATCGTAATTTTTTAACATTGGTCTTATGGGTTGCTATTTTGGTAACGAAATAACAACGAAAGGTAGGCTATACAGTATAAAGGAATATTAATGTTAACAGTCTTTTTGAAACAGCTGTTAATGTGAAGAGTTGGTGAAAATTTAATAGCTTTATGACCATGACACTATAACAAAAGTAAATTAAAACCAATGAGCAAGGCTCGGTGTTAACCTGGTACCGGTAATAATATTTATTTCGTCTCTGGGGTCCCGTACTATGTGATTAATCATCCAAATCACACTTTTGTGAATGTATCCTATACTCTTATACGAGCAATGTTTGCTTGTTTGCTTGCTTGCTTGCTTGCACAATTATCTCAAAAATGGCTCCGACGATTTCCTTCAAATTTTGGAATAAACTTAGTTTTACCTTAAAAATACGATTGAGATGGGTCTCGCCCCCAGGGAAAATCTAATTTTGCTAAAAATTAAAGTTTAAAATTACAAAATTTTAACATTGGGCTAATGGGTTGCCATGTTGGCAACGAATTAACAACATATAAACAAGAAGTACATTCAGAACTTCAAAAAGAAATGTAACAGCTGTTTATGTACTGCATATTAAATGTCAATAAAGTTTATTCTGATATTTAAATTTACTAATATTTCACCGAGCAACGCTCGGTCCTCCTGGTACTTTATTCTAATTCGAGGAGATTTTTATGCAGAATCTAAATACAAATCAGCTTAGAAACCACACAATTAATTGAACCCTAATTTGAATCCAAAATACACATACCACATTTCAACACTCTTACGTGAGAAATTTAATGTGATAAAAATCAATCGATCAAATTAATATTAACAAGGTGTAAATGGCCATTGGCACTATTAAAAAAAAAAAATTGATGTAAAAAACTAAGTAAATTGCCTCTGAGCAGTATTGATCACCGGATGATGCAATAAATATTCTGACAAATCCGGCGCATTGCGCTGCACAAGTCCCCCTTGTACTAATTTATGTCACAAATAATCCTAAATCAATATTTTTATTTTATTTCAAATTGAACATACTGATCTTAGGTACATTACATTTTATACTACCCAGAATAGGCTACATATTACGAATGTAAATTCCGTGAAGCCAGAAACCCTGTTAATGAAAGTTCTGAGAATTTTCAAATTTGTATAAGTACTCATCGTTTGGGGGCTGAGTTTTAAAATCCGCTTTCTGCCCCGGTCTGCTGTGACGGGTAGTTTTGCATTTGAGGGGAAGAAGGGTCAATCACTTAGGCCATAAATCTTTCACGTCACTTTTACGGCCACCGTAAACCTTGCCATCTCCTGCCAAAGATTTGCAATAAAATATCTGACGCACGACTCGCATCAACTTGTTATATTTTTATACAAAACTAAAAAATTATTTGTAAAAATTTTAATTTATAAAAATCTCTGTTTATTTTTTGGAAATTTCGACAAATTTTAGCTGCGTATTTTGACAAAGACAATATAGTGGGATGGCAAAATTGTGCTCCCTTTTAGTAAGTCATTGAAGCCGAAGCCATCAATAACAATATCATGTTTCTTGTGTATACATGATACGCCAAACTCCGCTCATATCTCTTGACACAGCCAAACGGTATATATACTGTACCTGACAGCCTTGATTGGCTCAATTACTGGTTTATTCGGCTAAAAAGTAGTCTGAAGTGTTCAAAGTTCTTTGTATCACAATGGGTATGACTTATAAATATCGATCCAGTGGCATACATTCTGGTCCCAGTTGCATTAGCAATTGGGTTATTAATTTACTGTGCTATAATTAACAGAAAATACTATTAATAATAGAGGGCTTGGTGCATTCTTATCAACTAATAAAAAGTGGCGCAGTCGTAGAAAATAAAAAAAAATTGTTAATCAGACTCTTATGTGCTTATTTTATTTTTCCTGCCACTTAAAATAATTAATAGTAAATAATAGGAAAAACGAAGAAATTGAAAGTTGAAATGCTCGAGAATGTAAACTTATCGTGTATTTCATTAATAATAAATCATTACAATTGCTAGAAGAAGGTTTTTTTTAGACCCATTCCAGTAATTTTCATCAAAAGAATACAATGAAGCAAAGATTGCAAATAACAAAAGAGATTTATTAATGTTTCAAGTAGCGTGTTTTTTTATTGAGGCGCCGTTTTCAAACAATACCGCTTTCTCAGAGAGCTCTTTATGAACGGTGCTTTGAAATAAATTATCTTGGTTTTGTTGATATAAATGTGATTTCAAACAAGATTTTTAGAAATTGTAATTAGTTTAGTTAGTATTGGTTTATCTAGCCATGATGAGCATTTAAATATTCTTTTTTGTTCGTGAATTTCCCATTACTTTAACTTATTTTTTCTTTTTTCAACTACCACGTGTTGACAATTTACAGCACTCTTAAAGTACTTATAAATAAAAATGCCTATTTCACCAAGGATCATCATTGGACTGACTATGACCCACATAACCGAACCTCAAAAACCCATCGAGCATCGAGTCTACACAATGGATTGATCGGGGGTATTAGAACTATACAAGCATTGTTGTAGAATATGAACACAAATCTGAACTGAACAAGGTTGTAGCAAACAGCATGATTTAAAATGACAACAATAAAGTCAGAAATAGTTATTGTGGTTATTGTATACTTTTATAATTTTCCTCAGAACTACGCATAGTCCTGTAAGCTAAATATACAAACAGTGCAGTAAAATTCAACATAACAAATATTACAACCATTAAAACGGCCCAACAGTTCAAAATATTTAGCCTACATAATATGCAATTCAAATATTTTTCTAAATTATTAAAATAAAGTGATTTATTAAGAAATGTCAGTAGGTATATCAATTCCGACGCCTCTAGTTCCAAAAATAAGACCACCACATCATCGCCGAATCATAAATCTTACCTGTCAGTTTTACGTCACTGTAACATTTCAATTTTTTTGAAGCTTACTTTGAGATTAATTAGGTGAACATGTTTGTAATTTTCATTCAAATTTACAATGGAGTGACATTCCTTTTTGTTAAATATTTGTTAGCGTTGTTTAAATAGATACTACCTATTAATTTCTCAATCTTTTATCGTCAGGCTATTATTTTGTAATGTACTTGCTTCAAAAATTTTGCTACTATCTTTTAAAAATTCCCTTCATAATTAAGCCTAGCTAGAGCCTTAAACCGTGGAACCCTTGTTATCAAAAGCAATTTAATATTATAATAATTTTAAAATGACGAAAACAACTGTTTATAATACTAACTAGTTAGGCCTAGTAACCATTATTTATTTTTATTTTCAGAAAACTGTAACTTTAATTAAGTGACATAATAATAATCTTATGGTTTTTGTGGAGGGAGGTAAGCAATTTACTTACCAGTTCTCCTCGCCTGAAAGTGCGGACCTTTTCGATTCAATGAAGTTGAGCCTATGGATGATTGACTATGTACATTAACGTGAATAGACCTCTCATCCAATGCATTTAGTTTGAGGCGAAAATTTGGAAGTATCGTGTACGCGGCACCAGTGTCGCTGCCATCTATGATGTTATTATTCAGCTGGGTTTACAATGCTGCAAAAACACTTTACCAAAACAAAACTCTCAGTTATAAAATGTTTCATCCTTGGTTGAGGAGAGTGGTAATACTGATTTATCTATCATATGTCAGTCACTTGTAGCCTACTTCATGTACGCTGCAGATAATAGAATATGGGGAGGTTGTCTCAGTCGCAAATTCATCAAATTTGTGCTACATCATCGGCCGACCCATCAGCTGGCTGTTTTAAATCAGATGTAAACTTTCATTGTTTACATTTTCTTTGTTTTTGTTCCCCTTGTTTACCGTTGGTATTGTGGTTAGGTTATAACGATAAAGAAAGTAATACAGATTAAATTTATTAAAATTAATATCAAAACTTTATTGTGTGAAATGTGTAGGCTGGTTTTAATTATTACAAATAATAAAAGAAGAACAGGTCTTAAACTGTTATTATCAAGATTATTTAATTGAAATTTATATTTTATTCGATTTGGGCGTCTCGATAGTCAATATCACACTGTAATTAGGGCCATTAGACACAATTTTTTTTTTTTTTTTTTTTTTTTTTTTTTTTTTTTTTTTTGGGCCACAAAATAAATATTCAGCGAGACCCAAAAATCAATCACGCCACTGCCGGCATGGTGTATAGGGCCTATGCATGTTTTATTTCATTTCTGGTAAAAAACTATCTTCACACAAATGACACAATTATGCATAATAAGCAGGAAATCCATACCCGATATACCCATAACGATCTGACTTTTGCAACGAACATCAATGTTATGAAATTTTTAATTAAAATACCTATAAAATTCATTTAGAGAAACAAATATTGTTCATTTTCAAAAATTGCCCGAGTTAAGCGTAAGTGCACCGAACTCCTAGATTTTTTGTATGATACTTTTTGTTTTTAACTAGGCCTATTTTAATGAGTTGTAATAAACTAATGAAATGATTATTGTTGGATAAAATAATCTAGCTATTAAACCTTAAAATGTAACATTTATATTAGGATTTAATGATGAGTAGTTTTTCCCTAATATTTTGGCGACCTCGCACCTCCAGATTGGCCCCGTCCAGATACGAAAACCTAAATTCACCCATGTAAACTCGTATAAGTTTGAAGAATCTGAAAGGAATTGTATTGTAATCAAAGTAAACAATCTTGAAAATATGATTTAAAATCTTTTTAAAATCATAGTTTAAAGATATAATGAAATGCGACGGATAAAATATGACATTATTATTGAATCGGTGGTCCCCAATAGAATAACGCGTCTATAGCAATTAGTTACTTCTGATTAGTTCCTTTTTTTCTCACTAGTATCGCTAGGGTGGACAGGGTCGGCCGGTGACGTCACGATTCCAGCTGTTACTGTCTACATAGGCTTTATGGGAATGAGACAACCTCTTCTGTTTCTTATTCTTATTTAAATAGCCTTGGATTGCACCACCGTCAATAGGTTTCAAACACGCCTATGCTATGAGAACTCTATTCACGTTAGTGTATAGTCAAAGGCTATAGTTTCTATGCTCTGGAGTGAACCTGCTTATTATATTGCAGAGCTCTACTACTGAGAGTGAGAGCTGTAGTAGGCCTACTACTACTACTACTACTACACTTCTTTAGCAGAGCTCTAATTACGGCCGCTACCATGAAATCAAATACATAGGTAGTCTATTTTTATTATAAGCTTAAGCAACGTTAATTATTTTTATTTTCACGACCTACAAACCTTCTGAAAGTGATTCTTAAGTTTAATAGTCTATTTATTATTCTTATCCTAGGCCTAATCCCTATGTCTATATCTTTTCATAAAAATAAAATTATTCAAGTTATATGACTGTTACAAGTGAAAAATCTTGTTTACATAAATTACTCTAAATTCAATAAACCGAAATGATATACTGTATCAAATATGAGTGGATGTTTGCGTGCATAGACGTGCATCGGGGAGATTTACGAAGATTGATGGGCTAGGGGAATATGATGATGAAGGTTGGCACAACGGATTACTTCCAGCGCCGCCAGGCGTGCCAACTTGAGATAGCAAAACTGAAGCCGATTTCCAGAAACATGAAGACCCAGCACATCAGTCTTCGCCTCTCTTATGCTTTCGATCAAGAATCAAACGAATCTGTTTCAAGTAACAGCTAAACTTAATCATTAATTTCAAACTCAAAACATTAATAATTTTCAATTTGGGGGTTTTAATTTTAAATGTAGAAACCAAACCAAACTATATAGATATGTTCGGTTTTAGTATAATTTTTTGAGTGGCAAATATGTAAGATTTTACTTTGAATCAAATCTTTTTTCTTAAATTTTAGACGAAACAGGCTATTGCCAAAATTGCACAACTATCGCTGATACACTTATACAGTACTTATACTGTGTTATAAGGCATTATGCCTTTATTTGAAGTTAATATTTCTCCAAGAAGTGTTACCGACACAATAATTCTATATATTAATTATTTAGTCTTGTACGATAATTACATATTGTATTGACTATATTGTGGCCCTAAACGTATAGACACGCTAGTTCATTTTAAACCAAAAAATTTAATATAAAAAATAAAAATAAAAACTAATATAATAAATATTTTAAAAGATTTTTCAAGGTGGATTATTTTTTAACTATTAATTTAGGGACTTACTCGTGTTTTCATGGATATGGTCTCCACCACACTATACAACGCATTGGTTATCGTATATTCTTCAAGATTTTTCCGAAATAGTGTAAATAATTGTTCAAATATCATGAGGGAGGTTATAAAAATACGTTATGGTATCACACCTTCTACTTTTAATTTATTTCAAAGACACTAAAAATAATAATGAAACATTTATGGATAACGCTAACATCTTTAAAATAAAATTGACAACGAAAGATGTAGGCCTACAACTTTAAAAGGAAAAACAACTGACGAAGTTTCTTGACATTAGAAAATTATCTGTTTGAACGTTTTTTGTCCCTTTTTAAGAGACTGTATAATGCTGTAAATGAATTGTCATTATTCGATAACATTTACAAAAAATATTATGTGAGATGAAAAATTAATAGGTCTAATAATGGTTATTTGGAAAAAAAACTAAGATACTGTAATTGATAATGTTTGGATCGAAAATTACGGTTTAAAGTGTCGCATTCCTGTCTGATATAGTGAGTCCGTAAAAATAGTGTCTGAAGTAAAACAACTTAACCTTAGCCTAACAATGAGATCTCACATGATATCCTGAATATATTCAAGTCATGTCACTTTGTATCGTCTTGATCAGCTTACATCCATTTTAGCAAAAATATTGAGCTTAGTTTTTTGTTGTAAGCACTATTTCTCCAATTTGATAACGTTAATGTACTGCATAAAAATAGCTTCTTCTATTCCCAGAAATTTCATACTTGACATGTCTTCCTTGTTCGTGTACTTAAAACCAAGTTAACCAAGTGGCTTATTATAATATTTAAACCCACATCTTATTATAATGAATACTAAGTCATATTTCATTTACAGTAATACCATTGTCTTATTTTTATGCAAAGAATTTACAACAATCTTTCTCACAACTAAAAATAGAATAATAAATTTACCGGGAGGACTATTTAAATACGGAACCGTTTTATAAAAAGAGATTATATTAAATGTCAGCGGCCAATCTAATGACACACGATTACACGGAAATGTTCAATATCCCAGGAACAAAAGGTTGGCTCGTTCCCAAGTTATAGTTTGCCAAGCATTTAATTATAGAATTCTCCATAAACCAATCATAACACATAGATGTGTTTTATTCCTAAACACTGTTCGAAGAATAACAATATATTGCAATCTAGTATAAGTGTCATTCAGATACATTATCCGATAAGGATATAAGTTTCAATAAATCAGATACAATTAATCAGTTTCTTGAAACAACGTCACACCTACATGGTACGTATTTAAAGGTAAATATTACTGAAGGTCAAGTGTGATGGATCGGATAAGGTGTATAGCTTACTTACTGGCAAATAGCAGTTGATTGATTGGTCAGGATCATTAATTAATCAGGACCGTGGGGAAAAATATAAACAAAACATGGGCTATATCATTCCCTTGATGTTTAAAAATACCGCTTTTAATTCATGCCTGTGACGTACCCCATCTGATAGAATAATATTGGGATTCGGTTGTGCATTTTAAATATCTGTTAAAACACCCAGCTGTGAATAAGTTTAGTTTTGGGCGGTTACCCGATAATCACAATACTGGACTGGTCGGGTGTAGTTGATTTATAAACAAACGTAACCTTTAGCTATGACGTATGATCCTAGTTAAATTGTTTGATTTCGAGCAACAATTACTCTAGTATACTTAATTATACTGAATTTGACCTCGATGTTAAATAGGCCTACTTAACTTGTTGGCTTAGCATTATTTTTTAATAAAACAAATAAAAAGTTCATAGTTTATTAAACTAGTTTATTAAGCCTAAACTAGTTTATGAACCTGATAAATAAAAAAAATTCGGTTGATTGATCGTTTCTACAATAATGTTGGTTAAAAACAGGAAATAAACTATAACATATAATAATAAACGGTATCAGCTAACTGACACATAGGCTACTTTCTCCCAACAATATAAAAAAATGTGTTATAAGCTTCACACATTAATGTCTTGATGAATCTGTCGGATAGCCACCAGATGTGCAGCGCGATTTTGACCCTACGCGTGTCTGTGACTTTTAACAACGTACTGCGTTTACCGCTAAACGAAAAATTGAATTTTCGCCGCAACCACTTGATGTAGAGCAATAATTTAAAATACTGGATTATTTAGTTCTTTGAGCTTGATTCAATGGTAATCAGTAAAATTTATTTCAGGATAACAACTAGTTTGAAAATCTAAAAAATTGATTTTTTAAACACTTTTTATTGTATAACTTTTGAAAGCGCTTTTTCTCGGAAATGCGGGTGGTGTCATTTTATTCAGCATTTTATTATTAATAAACCACAAAATTTTAATCAAAATCGTTAAAGCCGTTTTTGAGAAATTTTGATTTTTCACGTTTTTTATGGTTTTTGGGAATAAACTACCCCTAAAAATAAAAAATTCAAAAAAATGAAAAAACGCCTGGAATTATCGTGGGTTTGGACCTACATACCAAATTTCATACAAATCGGACCATTGGGTCATTCTCTGGCTCTGTTTACATCCAGACACACACACATCCACACAGACACACACACACACACACACACACACACACACACACACACACACACACACACAGACATCACTCTGAAAACCACTTTTTTGGACTCAGGGGGCACCAAAATGGATAAATCCACCAACAACTGAAATTCGAAAATTTTGACGAAAACAATACTTTCTCCATATACTATGGTATAGGGGGAGAAAGTAAAAAATGATAGTTTTTTGCCTTGTCCTATTATTTACCAGAATTTATAAGTTCGATTAAAAAAAATCCCAAGCGAGCATTGAATGGGATTTTGTTACCGGTACAGTATTTCGTTTTGGTATGTAAATCTTGCATCCATGCAACTAATCTTATATTGTACTAGGGGACCCGTGCAGCGCAATGCGCTGCTTTTAGCCAGAGTACCTCGTGATTAAACCTTGTTCATGGTAATTTACCGAGTTACTTTCAATAAAAATTTAATCGTAGAAAAAATCAGATTACACCATATTGGTATTTCATCAATCGATCTTCATCAATAATTCTCTAACTTACCACCGTGATAGTGTTGAGATTTGGTGTTTTTATTTACAAATTAGCTATAGGTTTAAGTAATGGTTCTTATGCCGATTTGTCTTAGAGCCTCAGCCTAAAAACTCACATTAAATTTAGAATAAATTCACACATGTTGAATCTAGAAAGTTCATCATACAAATAACGTAAATGACAACATAGAAAAATTCTGAAATGAGCTATGCAGCACTCACTGCTGTTGTTTTCTGATAATGTATGAGTTAGTAGTCGACACAGTCGATAATCCAACTCGACTATAATATTTATATTTAGATTTTTTTATAGATATTTTATTTGAAACACATACTAAATCCTCTTAAACTTAACTTTTTATTGCATTATAGAATTTAAATGAGAAAAAAAATCTACATCTTTGTTGGTGTGGCATATTTTGGTTTGATGTGGTGTCTTATATTTTGGTTTAAGCTTCACTTTAAAATACAAACTATTTTTGCAAGAAGCGTGTTATCTTTACAGGAGGTAAAAAACTTTTAAACTTGGTCTCTTTTAAATAGTTGTTGTAGTATGTGTAGCATTCTTGATTAAATTTGTTATAGAATATCGCAGTAAACAGGTTATGAAATTTACACTAACAACCAAATATCCCTTTCCTTTTTTCACAGCAGTTTGAAAACTCGTGTGCAAACATTAGATGTTCTATTTTAATTCTTGTTAACTTTCTTTGTTGTTTCAATACCATTCTGATAACCCTTAAGAACCACGTCAAACTTTTGAATTTCCAAGCTTTTTTGTACAGGAAAATTAATTTTTTTGAGGTTAAGTTACTAAACTTATTTTTGTGCCCAAAATACACATAAATACAAAGTTCAAGCAAAATATACCAGCTACATTTCGAGGAAAAGGTAATCCACATAATAGACACTCCTCGTATTAAAATATGGAATTGTGTTGATATTTTCAGTACCAGCTAGCTTTCAATTATTGCTTCTATCCAGCTAGCTTTTAATATGTGTTTGTTAGTTTAACAGCTGTTTTATTTTGCAATTCAATATTCCCCATGTTAATCTTATGGACAAAAAAACGAACTTTAAGGGCTTCCCGTGGGCTTCAGAATTAACATATCAAAAATCTAAAACCTTATTGCAAAACTACAAACTGACACCATTCTTTTGACACCTCAAACGTTAAAATTGTTCCAGAAATAAGGGAGGAGTAGCGTTAACAAAAAAAGGGCATCACGTATTATATATAAAAACTAGGGGGCCTGTGCAGCGCAATGCGGTGCATTTATTAGGGTGCCTGGTGATCAAACTTTGCTTCATTGCAATACTTTGAAAAAAAATCACTATAGTGAAAATCAGATAGAACATTATTGGTTTTTCATCGATCGATCTTCATTACCAATTCTCCAACTTCCCAATGTGATAGTGTTGAGATGTGGTGCTCATTCTTTTAGATATAAATTAGCTTAGATTGCGTAGTTGTTCTTTTGCCGATATGTCTTAGGACCTTTGTCTAACCCCCCAATAAAATTTATAATAAATTCACAGATGTTGGATCCACATAGTTCACCAAACATAAAACTTAAATTACAACACAATAAAAATCAATATTTCATTACTCCCCGGTGCTGTATGAGTTATGCAGCACTCACTGCGGCTGTTTTTGTAGTAGCCTACTACTGTATAAGGTAGTCAGTGACATAGTGAATGAGTCTACATTATCCAAGGATAATTAAGGGATGATTATTAAGGATGATTATTATTACATTAATTAAGGATGATTATTATTATTACATTATTAAGGGGATTTATGCCTAACTCCCCTTTAACTTAACTTTCCATGACGTTACAAAATTTAAATAAAGAAATCACAAAAATTAAGAGAACCTACATCTTTGTTGGTGTGGTCCATTTTTATTTTGGTTAAAAAATTTCTTTATTAAAATCATTTTTGTAATAAGCTTGTTTTCTATACTGGAGGTAAAAAACTTTTAAATGTTGTCTTTTACACAGTTTTTTTTTAATATGTGTAGCGTTATGCATAAAACATGTAAATGCTATAATAGTAAATAAAAAGATTATTACACTTACCTTTAATACCTTTACAACCAACTATCCCTTTTCCTTATAGTTTACAGCAGTTTGATAGTGTACAGCAGTTTGAAAACCCATGCACACAAATTTAGTGTTCTATTTGAATATTTGTTACCTTTCATTATTGTTTCAATACCAGTCGGACAACCAATACTCATGTAAAAAATTTCAATTTCCAAAATTGTTTTCGTAAACAAAAATTAATTTTTCAGGGTTATATTACCAAACTTATTTTTGTGCCCAAATACGCGTAAATAAAACTTTCAAGCAAAATCTACCTGCTGAATTTTGAGAAAAGGTTGAAACCTCAGATTAGACACTCCTCGTATTAAAGTATGAAATTGTGTTGATATTTCGGTACCAGTTCAATTTGCTTATAATCAGCTTTTAACATGTGTTTGTTTGTTTAACTATCAACAGCTGTTTTATTTAGCAATTCAATATAAATTGTTCCCCATGTTAATCTTATGGACAAAAAATGAACTTTGAGGGCTTCCCGTGAGCTTCAGAATTAAAATATCAAAAATCTAAAACCTTATTGCAAAACTACGAACTGAGACCTTTCTTTTGACACCTCAAACTTTAAAATTGGTCCAGAAACAAGGGAGGAGTAGTGTTAACAAAAAAAGGGCATCACGTATTATATATATATATATATATATATATATATATATATAGAATAGAATAGATAGATATAGATAATAATAATAATAATAATAATAATAATAATAATAATAATAATAGATACTTTATTATTAGACTATGAATAGTCTGATTTTGAGGATTGGTTTATCACTAGTGTTCACAATATAAAAAGCAAAATAATTAAATTGTGTTAAATATATCATAAAGGACGCTCTTTATTGTTAATAAGTTGCGCTAAGCCACAATGTAACTGTACCAAAACTAAAGTTATTGTGGATATCTCGGGCAGATTTTTCCTCACTATTAACCTTTCGGCCTCTCGTCCATCGGGCTCAATAGTTACGAGTGTATATGTTACTTTAAATGTGTAATTTCAAATAGACATTTGGTAGACTTAATTAATTGAATTAGCATTAGTTTATTTAATAGAATTAGACTTAGAATTAATTGGCAAAATAAGCTCTTATCACAAATGTATCTAATCCAATGAAAGGGAAGCATTATATGCAGTTATTTAAGCTAATTTAGATAGAACACAGACGGTAATGTTCCACCTGTGTCAACTATATGGCTTCCATTACCTGATACATTATAGTTGAACGTAAGCGCGGAGCGGCGTTCATCAGTAGTTTAGAGTCGAGCGCTGCCGCTGATATGATTACTAATTATGCGAGTCGGAATTAACTCCAAACTCGATCAACTCAATTAAGCTACTCATCGCTTAACGGATTTGGAGTTAATACGTCTACGATTGTCATATTTTTTTGAATCTACTATAATTTTTTTATTAATTTTTTTATTAAGTTTTTCGCGACTTAATACTATAGAAGATATAGTATTGTATATCTGTAGTATTATCCATAATAGGTTGGTGATATTCAGATTACAAAACATGGTTTTATCACCGCTTAGCTACACAGTAATTAAAACATAAACAGATACATGATTGAATTCTACTGAAATATACAAATTGATAGGCCTGTACGGGGTGACATAGTAAGATAAATTAGGCCCTAAAAATCCATATTGGGTTCTTAGTACTGTACTCTTATTTGGGATACAAGATCACTATTTAGGCACTTTGATGGATTTGTTATGTAATTATAATATTGCATATACAGAACAAAGATAAAAAATAGCTATGTAACATAATGTGTAAAAATACATTCGAAAGATCACAAAGGGATTATGGTTTTGAGGACCGATGAGGATTTTATTAAAACAAGAATATTAAATTTTGTCTTAGTCGACAAAAAGGTGATGTGGGCAATAAGTGGGTTTTGTAATATTGTTCTTGATTAATTCTAAATAAACTGAATGTTTGACTATACGAAAATTAAATTGAAATTTGGTATATAACAATCTTGAGTTTAATTTACATGTAACTTTTATTTTACATCGCCATGAGAGAGAGAGAGCTTTTTCTTAGCTTAGAGCGTGAACTGAACTTATTCCTTCTTCGACTTGAGAACAGCTGTTAATATTGAGTTTCACATAAATTAATTATTCATTGAGAACAGTAAATTGGTGATTACATAACTTGATAATTAACATTTGCATATATTATTAAAAACAATTAAAGTGTCTGTTATTAAAAGAAAGTGAAATGATTGTTAATACCGAACAGTTCTATAGGATTTATTTCATTTAAAGTAACATCCCTTCTTCAAAGAATTAACTTTGGATTCTAACAGTTCTTCCTGCAAAACTGATCTGAAAGAACGCGGTTTCCGAATATCTTTTCCTGACCTGAAGGCAGACGTAATATAACCATAGTTAAAAATTGGTGGAAGGGGGATGCGACAAAGTAAAATAAAGAACCCTGATTATATTGAATTATTATTAAAGGTAGATAACTACTAAATTCTTATATTCGTATTATTTAAGTCTTCAATACAATACATATAAATATATATATATATATATATATATATATATATATATATATATAAATTTTATGACTATTATTTTTGGTCTCTGGGCATCTCAAAATGAAAAAGTAACATGGTCTCGGACTTAGGTCTTACCATGAGACCTACGGTAATAGCTTATTCCCTATGGGAAATTCGCTAAAAGTTTAAAGACAGTACATAGTATTTTGGTTCTCCAGTGTTAATCTTATGGAGAATTGGGATGTGTTAATATTTCACTTATCAACCAATATTTTTCGATGAAACTTGGAATTCAGTTTCATTAATTGAGATTCATCAATTTATCGTAAAAAATCTTGGTTTTTGTGCTTATCATGGCAGCAAACCTGAATACTCTTTTCCCATATTAATCATAGGCAAACTTCTTTAGCAATGGACAGATATTGATGAAACTTAGTAAATGGCTTCATATGGCCAAAATAAACTTTTTTTATGATAAAAACCTACCTTTAGTGTTCCCCATGGCAGCATACCTGCATACTCTCCCTAGATTTATCATAAGGAGAATATATTATAAATTTATTTCCCTATTTATGAGCATGTGATTTTATTTGGTTTACAGTTTTATGTGGTCAAAGTTATTATTACTAATTTGAAAATTCGCTGAGGACGCAGGCCTGCTGGGACGGGGGGTATTAAAACAATTGATGTTATTACGAAAAAATTCATTAAAAAATCAGATTAAGACATTTTCATTCTTGAGTATTTTTTATCTTACTGAATGGTCTCGGAGATATGAGCAGATAAAGTTTGACCCATGTTATTTTTATGGAACTAATACCCCCCGTCGCAGCAGACCTGCGTCCTCAGCAAATTTCCAAATTAATAATATTAATATTGACCAGCTGAACTTGTAAACAAAATTTCATCACGTGCTCATAAATAGTTAAATAAATGTCTATTCTCCTTAAGTTTGAGTTAAATATATAGGGAAAGAGTATGCAGGTGTGCTGCCATGGGGGACACTAAAAGAAGGTTTTTAGCATAGAAAAAATTTATTTCGACCATATAAAGCCATATAGTAAGTTTCATCAATATCTGTCTATAAATAAAAGAGTTTGCCTATTCTCCATATGATTAACATGGGAAAAGAGTATGCAGGTTTGCTGCCATGATAAGTACAAAAACCAAGATTTTTTACCTTAAATGGATGAATCTCAACCAAATGAAGCTGAATACCAAGTTTCATCCAAAAATATTAGTTAATAAGTGAAATATTAACACATCCTTATTCTCCATAAGATTAACATTGGAGCCCCAAAAGACAATGTACTGTCTTTAGACTTTGCAATATCTCCGTAACCAATGGAGATAGAGCAAAGCTTCAAAATACTAAATTGTGTGTTTTTTTGAGCTAAATCCAATGGTCAAAATAAAAATTTAAAATTTTTAAAATTTACATATGAAAATTGCAAAAAACCCATTTTTGGGGTACAAAACCCCCCAAAACTACCCCTTCCCGTAGGTCGATAAGTCTGGTTTTCGAACTCATCCGAATAAACGTAGGATTACACATCTGTACCAAATTTGGTGTCGATCGGACCATTTTTACGAGAGTTATCGTGTCTAGGGACACATATATACATATATACATACATATATATATATATAAATTTTAATGACTATTATTTTTGGCCTCTGGGCACCTCAAAACGAAAAAGTAACATGGTCCCGGGCTTAGGTCTTACCATGAGACCTACGGTAATAGCTTATTCCCTATGGAAAATTCGCTAAAAATGAACTTTAACTGTCTATAGCTCCGTAACCGTTAGGTTTGGATAAAAGTGTTAAATAATAAAAAAAAAACTTAAAATTACATGAAAATTTCAAGAACACAATAAATTGTAGGGTGTTCCATAAGAAAGTTAGGGTGCTGTGGAAGTTATGAAAAGTTGGCCGCCATAATGTTTTCTTAAAGTTTTCTCTAAACCTCATAATTTAGGATATGCCAACGGTGGCACAGTTATGTTGTTCACCCTGTATAAATGTTGTTTATTATTCATAATACAGCATTTAGCTTTTATCTTATTCGCAAATACAAGCTCTATGTTTGTAAGGAAAACACTTCTGTCAAAAAATGTTGTAGTTGTTGAATATGGGGATTATGGCTACTAGGAATCTATATTTAAGTCGGTCTCATAGCTGGGGTAAAACCGGGTTTAGTCCTAGAGCCTTTCAAAGTTAATATGCCATCCTTAAAGCGGATTTTTGTTACTTAAATTGAATAAAAATGAGCTGAAAATGAACCAATGTGTTACATCTTTAACATCTATTTCAACAAATTATACCAAAGTATTACACGTTTGTGTTTAATACTGCTTTCATAACATTTATAATTTTCTAGATACTTTATTCGTCTTTGAAAATTTCAAGTGGTCGCTATTTGTAAACGGAAAAAGTTAGAAAAGTCCAAATTCATAAGCAAAATGGTATATAATAGTCCTTCAAAGTTTCACTAGAATAACTTTATTGGTTTTAGAGTTATTATGAACAAAACAAAACAAAACAAAAATAACATACGTTAAGACGGTAATGAACTAGACACCGGAGACCCATAATTATGTTGTAAAATATTTCTGTTTCGATGCTCGGAGCCATAGAACTCGATTTCACGAATATGTAAAAGCATTTCAGGAATTTTCGGGTTATTCTGTTTAAAAGAAAATAAGTAATAAAGGACCAATACAGACTGTAAATTAGTATTTGAAATATTTATATAAACACTATTTTACTATTGTTGTAAATAGCGAAAGCTACATTACAACCTAAAATTAATTACCCAAGTAGCAAAACAATATTGTCTCAATATTGTCGACAATATTTTTTCAACATTGATAAATATTTGGTCAATATTGAATAATATTTTAACAATATTGTTACAATGTTTTCACGCAACAAAATACATTGTCTAAACAATATTGTGGCAATATTGTTCAACATTGAAACAATATTGTCTGACAATATTGTTCAACATTGTAACAATGTTGTCTGACAATATTGGGAAAATATTAGCAAAAGGAAAATAAAATATTGCTCAAAACCTCAATAGCAAAACAAATTAAATAAAATACATTTTTTAAATAGTTTGAATATACATTCAGTTGACAAATTAAAACGTTTTAAAAACATTTAGAAAAATACCAGAGCATCAATAATGTCCCAGCCACAGGCTGGATTTGAACCCGGGTCCTTCAGATTAGGGTGCCGCGCCCTTACCAACTACGCTAAACCGCTCCATACCGTGAAAGGATTTGTTACACTATTAAGCCAGTTGATTCTCAAGTTCTCTTGTGTAAATGCATTTCCCGTGAAGGCCTATGCCATTATGTCGTCGCAAATACGTTAGGCCTTAACTAGAGTTTCCTTACATAAGAATAAGAAATATTCCATGTCATAAACAAAACATGTTTGTATCATGAGGAAATATTTAACAAATTACATTATATTACAATCAAATAAAATTTATATCTAACAAAGTTACTAAACCATTACCGTATTTGATTGTTTTAAACTAAAGAAAACATCACATAACCAACAAAACACGACGATTATACAACAATAACACTTGCCGCTCTATAGCAAAGAAACCAGGTGACAAAATATGTCATACGGCATTATTTGGTCATATTTCAAACTGAAAAAAACATCTCATAACCAACAAAACCTAAACATATACGACATGTGGTGAAATTTTCGTGAAGATAATTTAAAGCCTAGCCTTACGGCATTTTTTGTGTTAGTATTTTTACATTTTTTGTCGGCCTTAAAAATGATTAACAAACAATATTTTCCAAAAAATATAAATCAATATTTTAAAAATATTGTTTCTATATTTTGACAACAATATTGTCCAAAAAATATAAATCAATATTTAAACAATATTATTTCAATATTTTGACAATAATGTTTTACAACATTGTCTCAACATTAATCAATATTTAAACAATATTGTTTCAATATTTTGACAATAATGTTTTATAACATTGTCTCAACATTAATCAATATTAAAACAATATTTTTTCAATGTTTTCTGAATATTTTCTTAACAATGTTGTCGGCAATATTAAACAATATTGTTTTAATATTTTTACAATATTGTTTTGCTACTTGGGTATTGTTAATCAAACTTCAAGAGGAGTGTTTCAATATTAAGCCTCTGAGCAATTTCCGGTTTGCAAGTCTTGTGAGGATTTATGACTTAATCTTTCATGCAGCGAATTGCGTCGGAATTAAAAATGCAAAAAGGCATCGTTTCTGATATATGGTAGGCGTGATTTAATGAACATAAAACCCAAGGCTCTAAACATTACATTACTTAGGTTTGTAGCACTTGCTTCAGGCAAGGCAGTTTTTCTGAACTTGTTTGAAATATAGCTTTTACTATAAATATTATTCTATAGGCTAATACTTAAAAGGTAACAATAATCGGTTAATATTTTGATACCATCATAGACAATATTTTATCCGATTTAACTGTTTTTCATTTACCCTTTGTAAAATGATAGTAAGGATAGGGGGAGAGTGATGTCACATAAAACTAAAACGATCTGCTTAAAGATAGGTAGAATCCATCCATCACCCCACAGCTAGTGTTTTTATTTTTCACTTATTACATAAATTAATTGTTTCACACACGTTATATCGTAAATAAGGCAGATCACTTAAATAGTAATTTAAAATAGACAAGTAAACTACAGTAGGCCTACTCCGTGAAAGTTAAAATTTCATAAATCGATAAATAAGAGAAAAAATCTCTATTATTTATACAGTAACCCCAGATTGGGTATTATATTCCAAAATATTAGGACATTAACTTTACAAATCTATTAATACTAAACTAGAAAGGAATATATTGTATATCATACTAACCATAATAGATGGAAAACTAATTATGAGCAAATCGTAAACGAGTCAGTCATTCTCAGTGTAATAATGTGGCTGCCCTTTCTTCGGCTATAGCCAGCCTTTGATACCTTTGTACACATATGAACCATATGCTGTCTAAATCCTCCGATTAATCAAACTCTATTTCCAAAAATTATTCATTTATCATTACGATTATGAGTTACGGAGGCCTATGTTTGAATATGCCATCGGCGCTAAACAGTTATATAAAGATATAGCTGAATATTATGACGTATGTTTTTAAGTGTAACTAATCAAATATCAAACTCTCATAAGAATATCAAAGATCTGTTAGTTTATTTATTTCTAATCTAAACTCAGTTTTTAATGGTTATTTACCTTACTATAATAACTAAAGCAATAACATACATTTTGAAATTAAATTATTTAAATATAATATAGTTTGATGAGCTTCTTTAAGGGCAATAATTGTTAAGGGGCTACATTTATGAGATCTCTAAAATGGCAAAACAAGGTTACGTTTTATAATATTTTTTCTTTGCGAATGTCTCAGGTCACAAATGAATAGGTATCAACTTCCTTAAAGAGTCATTCTCTTAATGAAACAACAACGAAATAAAAGAAATTTTTATTGTTTATTACGGGATGCTATTAACGGTTAAGAAATTTACAAAGAATAAACCAAGATGTAAGCAATATCCTATTAAGTTTCTCTGACTAGTAAACTTACTATAAGCACCTGTTAACTGTTCGTGTACTCGTTTGGAGTTGAGTAAACCAAGAAATCTAGAATGAGAAGGAGGTTGGTGACATAATTAAAAACAATAACAAAATCGATGACGTCAAAGGTGTTTACTTAAAATATTCAAAGCAAAACACTCATGAGTCAAGCTATAAACAAAATGACGTCAAAGGTGCAGGACCGCTTCAATCAGCTGTTGGTGTCACAACAAACAAACCTACCTTGGTTTGTTCTATATACATTGGAGTAAACTGACAGTTGACTAGAAAAGATTCGAGCCCCTATCAATTGTGAATTCAAATTGGACCCGTTCACGTTCATCCACTGCAAAAGAGGTTTGTTTACTTTTTGCCAATCACTTGACTAATTCCAGACATTTTATTTGTGGGATTTGTCACGTGATAGGCAAAAACGTAAACAAACCACTTTGCGGTGGATGCTTGTGAACTACATATTCACCCCCATGGGGTTTATGGAAAAAATAAATATTTCCAGAACTTAATACAATTTTGTGTTTAACTTTACCAATTATTGATAAACTTTGTAAATAAACGAAAAATATTTTTCGCTACACTACTGTGAAATCACTTGTTTTCGATATATGTTTATCACCTGAGAAAAAAATCATCATTAAATTGTTTACTACGTTATGAGAATGTTTACAACCAGAAGTAATATTTACTATCTTTTTTGGATTTCACCATTAGCAACAAACAAAAATTTGTTATTGTTTCTTAAACTAAAATAAAAATATGGTTTAAAACTAACCTAAAAATGTTTTAGTATCGGAATATTTGATATGTTTTTATTCTGTTTGTTGTTTTGGCAATTAATTGTAAAAATAAATATTCCAATGTCTGTTTTTATTTAAAAATAATTAGTCTTTGTAGTGTAGCGAAATATATCGTTCAAAACACGAGCGAAAGTATGGTTTGCATACTCTCGACCATATTTGAAGTGCTCTATAAATCTCGGACTTCAAACATATGGTCTCGAACATGCAATGACCCACTTTCGACTCTTGTTATGAAATATACTATGACTATAGAAAGAATATAATAATGTCAGGGGGTGGTTGTAACTTCTTCTCAATCCACATTTTGTTAGCTGAAAAACAATCGTGTCTTAGCTGTAATTAAGAAACAAAATCCGGGCAATGATTTTTACAAATCTGTTAAATGAAATTGTTTTAGAAACTGAATTAAAATATTTGGCCGACAAACATTTTGATCCACAGATAAATAAGGGTTATACTTAAATAAATATTTTTACTTTTCCATACTTTTTTGAACCTAATAAAAATATGTTCAAATTATCTCCAGTAACCGTGATACCAAAATTGCTAAAAATTCTCGAGTTCGACGAGGGGTCTAGTTTCAGGGACTTTGGCACGAAAAGTGTAGAGCTTTTATATGTGTATAATAATTATACATATACTTGTATTGATTAGAGCGGTCGAATTTTCTGCTTTGGTCGACTATTTCAAATGAACAGTATTAAATATTCAGGTCGAGTGTTGTGTTTTCAGTAATTACCAGGTAATATCTTACTAAGTTATAATTCATAAAATGACACAATCATCTAGTGAAAGGTTTTAGCTGGATGTAAATTGGTGGTCTGTCAGCACAGGATGTCCACACGAGCACCGGAGTAATTTACTCCAACACAAATCAAGCTAAGGCCTGTTATCTGACAGCGGTCCTGAGAATATATCATGGGACGAAGCTATATCACAGCGATGAATTCAAATTTTGAAACTGACCATCATTATACATCTTGTAGATTTTATTTGTTATTAATTTATCAACAATATTCTCCTATTAATATTAAAACACCACAATATGTGAGGCCAGAACTCATAATAATGGTTTGATTTATTGTACCTACTCATTCGTTACTTTTACCTAATTATATAGCAGTTTTTAAATCCAAATTACGATAGATTTTAAATTGTAAAAATAATTTACCAAAATCTCATAATTCAGAGTCATACATATTGATTGTTTTTATTTGCATCAAGCATTAAAGATGCATGTAATTGACGTGGAAAACAGTAATTTATTTATATTAAAACAAATAAAACGTATTTTGGCTCGTGTCTTGGTTCTAGAAAATTTTACCCTACAAAAAATATTATAAAATGTGATTGACTTAAATGTGGTACATTCATCATAAAATGAATTTAGAGAAATGAATCCTGAACAATTCCATATTTTTACAACAGTCCATATATTCACACACTGAGCCGTGAAAATCCAGTCCGTTAAAATTGTAATGCCCCCTTTCACTTATATAACTGTCGGATTCATCTGGACAGTCCCCGATCTTTGACCGATCGTTGCGTGTGTGGAATCCCGCGTTCTTTGTCATTATAGTTCATTATGAGTTTGATTATAGACATAATATTACTTTATTTCAAAGTGTAAATACTGAATTGCTTGTGATAAGAGTCCAATTTTATTACAAAAAAGAATGACCTTGGGTAACGGGACAAGAGATGGGACAACTCCACTTATGTAGTGGAGTTAATCTATCATCTCAGATGGGTCTGAATACTCTTATGTACTTTCCTAATAACGGATGGCTGGAATAAAAATCCATCCTTGATCAATCAATTGGCCATTTCCTTGTTTTGTCAGCATCACAATAAAATGTTGAATTTTGATGTTTAGTTGAAAAACCCAAACTACGGGTAGACTTCAGAATTATCACTAAGAAAGATATTTCAGACATAGCGTACGGTAGTATCCATTATATTAGGATACTTCGTTCATAGCTATGGTAAAACCTAAGCTTGGAAAATACATAACCTTACCTTTTGGGTTGCCGAGATGCAAAAAACATAGTTATGCCAAATAATTTTAATATTTGGTTCTTAAAAACCCTTTTTTACAGAGGACGGCTGTCATCACGAAATTAGGTATACACTAGTGTACATGTTGCTCGAAATCGAGCAATTTAGTTTCTATATTGATAAACAATTTCATTTAATACAGCAGAGATATTTTCATTTTCATAACAACTCTTGTAAACTTCTTTTTCAGGCCTACAACGGAGTACACTAATCAACTTTGTATACTTTGTTGTGTAGTTAATCTAAATTATTTTTCATTTTTACCTAGATGACCCTGGTATTTCATGTAGTTCAATAGGCCTCCCGCTTACGGGCCGTAGCCCGTAGTAAGCTGCCTTTACAAATTATTCAATTTGATACAGTTAATAATGATTCTACTGTAGATGCATGCCTTCGTTTCGCCCAATAATTAAATGTAATAACTTTTATTTCAATTTAAAATTTTGTGTAATTATTGACCTCAACCTCTTACCTTCGAATCTCAAAGTGAAAACATAAGTTAAAAAATTTAATATTTAAAAAATCATCGTATCATTATTTGTGTAAGAATATCGTCATTATAATTGCAATGAAATAGATAACGTGTCCGTAAAACAGCACCCATTTGTCACAATTAATTGACCTTCTTTCAATACTTTTCATCAACGTTTACACTATGAATTTTAAAACTATTCAATTCTCTGTATACTTGAAATGGCAGAACGATAGTGACGACTTAAAGCATCTATTGTGATGTTATTTTGATGTTAATGTGATGTTGTATCTCCATGCTTTTCTTATGGAGGATGTTTTATGTCATTTATCTTTTCCTCATAGTTTTTTTGACATGTCGTTATTTTAACAGTCCCTTTTTCCAAAACCTTTAATTTGAGACCACTCAGTTAACTCTACAGTTTTGTGAAACGCTAATTTTGCTCAAAATATTTTCACGTGCATTCTTAATGCAGTTCGTTAACCAGGTACACTCCGTGGTTGACATAACCTCTTTGGTGCGAATTAGTACTTTTGCTGATGTATGGCGTTTTTTACACTTAACAGCTGTTAACTTTAAAATCACTAATTTCCTTACCAATGTTAATCAAATGGGAAAATTACGAACTTTAAGGGCTTGTAGGGCTCTTCATTTTAAATGGATATTTACCAATTTGCTTTAGAAACAACTTCACGCCGAGCTCTATCCAATGACACCAAAATCATCAAAATCGGTTAAAAACTGTGGGAGGAGTTCCTTGTACAAAAAACCACGTCACGTTTTAAATATGTATAGATTTGTGGCAACTAATAAATATTGTTGGTCAAAGCCTGCGGCTCAATTGGAGTGGAATGAAGGAGATATTGCAAAAGTCTCATAATATAATTATATTTAATTATTTGAACTATCGTACTATGAACCGTCACCTCGCCTCCGCACCCAGCCTCGCTACAACCAGGACCTGCAAGCGTGTCCCACGAGGACCAGGGCGAGGAGGGGCTCACAACCTACAATAGAAAATAAACAAACAATAGCGTGGAACAACACTCCAATGAGACTAGTCTTTCCAGGCCAAGAAAAACGAAAATTTATTTATTTATTTATTTATTTATTTTGCAACAATAACAGTCTATTGAATTGACATTTGAGAAAATTCCTCCTTAAACACAATGTTGAGAAGCTAAATTTTTATTATTAGTCAAGAAACCTTGACCTCTTTGTTAAGTCAGTGCAAGAGGGCCCCATGATCAAAATTATTTTTAAAGATTGCAAAATATTTTTCTTAAAACTAATTGACAACCATATAATTACAAAACACAACAGTGTAAAGTATTTGTTCAAAATGTAATTTATAATTCTAGTTAGTTAGTGCATAGACCCAGACAACGACAAAGCAAATCACATTTCATAAAAATTAGGTATAGTGTTGCTGGGAACCAAAATGGCGGATTACCGCGAACTGTAACAGGAGTGGCACGTGATAAAATGCGCCACGATATAAGTTCAATACCTTCATTCCCACGAGAACGAAACCAGAAACTTGTCAACGCTGCACCACGCCGCCATGATGGTCACCCGTGGGGGCAACTAACGGTGACGACATCATCGGCAAATCAAAATAAGGGGCGTGGTCAGAAAATCAACTGATTGGCTAATGTGATGTCTCGTGGGGGATGACAAAATTTTAGGGAAGGGGAAGCGAGAGCCGAGCGGCCGAAAAGGAAGAGAAGAGAACTTTAGTCTGGAAGAAGTTAGGATTTGGAGAGGATCAACCTGCGGGACGAGGTAGTAAGCCACCCCCAGCATCCGAACCACCTATCTCCAAGACTCCAACATCCATCACCCCGAACAACGAAGACTTACTGAAAACATCAAGTACTTCAACGAAGAAACTGAAACACGGAGATCAACTCTCATCTTATCTTTGGAGACAAATCTTCCTACTCCCTCCCAAAATTCGACGGCATCCCACTGCACAACTCGGACTTCGGGGACCAAAGAGGACATCACCAGACGGCCCGGAGGACCACCCAGGAGCGGAGGCGGCCTACCAACACCCCATCCACGGACCAGGGTTGCAGCCGTACGACCACACCAGGGGGCTCCATCTTCGAGACCACCGTCCCGGAGGATCATCCCTTGGTGGACAACGTCGCCGCGCCCAGGAAAACACCCGCCGGATGATTAGGGTATGTGCCCTCCAAATTATGAGAAAAGGCCCAAGACAAAGTTAACCAAAGGCAACAGTAAATTAAACACAAAAACTTAATTTCGATTCTATTTAACCCTTACTAAATATTAAAACAGACAAGAGGATATAATTAGGGTGTAATTGAACTAATTAAATAAAGGAGTTTTAGGGTTTGAACATAGGGAGAAACAGCTCGCGGGATATTCATTTGTAAATATTTCTTTTATATAGATAACTTACATTAATTCTTGTACAGATTACTTTATTATTTACCCTAGATCCTTGTTTCAATTATTTATCTAACTCAAATAAATGTGTATCTTACTGGTTTCGAGGTCCTAAATATTTTAATGAACATTTTTTTTTGGGATCCTTATCAGAATAATTGAATCAATTTATTTGATGGTTATAGTTAACTATTGATTTTTGACGAACGGTTGTAAATATAATCTAAGGAATAAAACTGATTTAAAGCATAAGACTCTGAACTCCATAGATCACTTGTCTTTTTGAATTTCTGGTGACGAATATTTCGACCAAAGTGCTCATTGAGAGACAAAAGGTGTAAAGACTTTCGGTAATCCGGATCCAGTGAAACTACGATTTGTGATTTGAACTATAACAAAGGACTCCAGTGCTTCTGTGAGATTTTGAATAATATTATACGTATTTTATCATTGAAAGGGCAATTTCACTTATTAGGTTAAGTTTATGGTGTATATTAAACATATGTTTTACTTACATTTGTGTTTGTTCAATCCCGATCCTTAACCTCTTGCATTAAGCCAAGCGAGTCAAGATTAGTTTACCCTTTATTTATTTATCATTTTAATTCAAATATTAAATTTCAGTAGCTTACACAACTTTACAACAGGGACAACAAATAAATAAATAAACAAAAAATATCGCAGCCGGGTTTCCAATTAGTCCATGGGGGGAGAATCAGGTGCACCTTGTCGGAGTCCACAGGGGCGAGGGGTGTCCCCATCGGCCCCGTCCCAGGCTCAGGTTCCTCCTCCATGTGATGGTGTAGGTCGTCCTCTCAGGGACCTCATTCGTCGAGTGGCACGAAGATTACGAAGACATACTTGAGTTGTTAAATGAAAGAAGATAATAAAACATTTTCATGGATTTACTAGGATACGAAAACTATCTTCTAAGGATGGTCTGGTCTTCGTCGTGGCGACTGTCCTTATGAAGAGAAAGGAAATCTTTGACAGTTGCAAATGCCACAGCAGATGAGCACATCCGGCAGGCTTGCCACCCGCACGAAACAAAATAATAAAACAAAGTACTATAACAACAAACTATTTTCTTCTCACAGAGACGTGATGCTCGCATGGTGGACAGCGTCACGGCTCAACTATATTTTGGAATAATATAATAGAGTGAACTATTTTTGTTATACTGTTCACATTGCTAAAAAGTGAAACTTTTACGTGATTTTAAAGTAAGCTTACAGTATACCTTGTGCCGTCGTCAATCCGTCAATTTATCATGATGACTAGTTTCAGAACATTTGTTCCATTATCAAATCTTGCTGTCAATTTAAATCAGTAGAACGCAGTCTTTGTCATGGTTTTTTTTTTAAATAACACAATCCACACAAATGAATGACAGTAGACTTGACATTTAGAACGAAAAAAATTAATCTTATACTCTAAAACAAGCTCCGTTTGTATGGGCAAAGTTTTTTTCGCTCCAAGGATTTTTGATTTTTTAATTGAATATGGGGGTTTTGGCCACCAGAAGTCGATTGGAGCTGGTCCCATGTCTGAGGAAAATCCAGTTTTTGTTCTAGAGCCCTTCAAAGTTTCCATCTTATCCTTATGGAGATTTTATTAATTGAACAAAAACAGCTGATAACGGTAGATATAAACCAATGTGTTACATCTTTAAGCAGTAGTTTAATCTCGTCTATAAAATGAAAGAGGGCGAGTAAGCGGAGCGAACGAGCTTTGTGTGAGAACGAAAGTAATAATTTTACCGAGCTTAAGCTCGGTCCCCCTGGTACTTATTCCTAACACGTGTGGCCGGCCTTGTAGACAAGTAGTTCCGAATCGACTGATGAATCACTCACGTCACGCCCACCTGGTGTCTTCTTTAGACACAGGTACACTAAGTAACCTATGCACGAAACTGTTATAAGCAGCCATCTTATGAAATTGAGGGTGGTTAGAAAATACGTGAATGGTGAGATCGTTTGCTGTGGGTTTCCTGAATATTTTTTATTTGATTTTATTACTGTTCTTCATTAAGGTTAGGTCTAAAAAGTTCATACTATTGCCCTGTTCTACTTCTAATGTAAACTTGGGGTTGGGTGGAATTCCATTTATATTTGTTGAATAAATTGAATAAATTGTTGTCTGGTATTGCCTTTAAAGAACGTAAATTTTTCGTCAACGTAACGTTTGTAAAATGATTTTATCTTGGTATCTATTAATATCAGAGCATACGAATTCGTTTCCCATGTAGTTGAGATAAATTTGTGACAAAATACTGGAACCCATGGCCAAATCTTCTTTTTCTAAATAAAACCTTTAGTTAAAACTAATATAGTTTATTTTTAATATTATTTTGAGTAAATTAATTTGTTCATTTATTTTAATTGACAGCAAGATTTGTTAATGGATCAAAGCTCCGGAACTAGTAATCATGACAAAATAACGGATTGACGACTTCACAAGGTCCTGTAACCTTACTTATAATCACGTCTAAAATTACTCTAGTTTACTCAACATCATGAATACGAAAACTTTTAGTTTTAATATTATGTCGTCAGGGTTTTTATAAGTTTTGTGACCATTGAAACTTGTGAAACATCACAAAACTTAAGAACGATTATCACACCCATAATTTTTGATGGGTTGTTAGCTAGTGTAGACATAGTCAGTTTATTTTATTATTCGATCGATTCAGTTTGGTGACCGTCTGAGAGTTCTTTCAAGAGAGCCGCCACTGGTGCCGGTGAACGAATGTCATTGTGTCCTTCTTAAACAACATGAATGTTTTTGCCACTATAAAACGTTATAAAACGTTACTACGGAAACAATAAATTCAAAAAAAAAAAAAAAAAATTAATGTGAAAGTACTGGTGGATCCATAGTTCCATAGTGTGGATCCAGAATTATGTTTTAAGCAGAGCGATAAAACAAACTATTAAGTAAGTATCATAATAATATTGGGTATAATAATTTACTTCATTTAAATGTTGTAAATAGGTAGAATACTAAAGTATTCTAAAGTATTCACCCTTAATATGTAACTGAAACGGGCATATTTTGGACTGTTTGTGTATAATTTTATTTCCATAATTCTGATGTCGTTTGATTTGCCACAGGTCATGATTGTGTTATGTGGCTCTAATAAATAATAATAATATTAATAAAAAGATAATATAATTTAAGTGTCATTAACAAACTTTCTCATGTCATTGTTGAGCAATAATACCATGTACACCCTCCTTAGAGGGTGTAAATAAAAGGGGGATACTTGGTAAAATGGGTACCAGGTATCCGTAAAATACTCTATAAACTGAAATTTCACGGTTTTAACAATAATATGCTAGTTAAGGTATATCTTACCTCAGTTCTATCAATTCAATAATTTTATGAATTGTAGGATGAATAGATAATCGCAAGAAACCATTTTCGTCGGGTCAGTATGGAAGACGAGTGGGAGAGGTAGGACTGAAGGAAGCAGTCGTCAGCTGGTAAATGATTTAATAGTACTGTATGCTTTAGTTATTTTTATATTAAAACTGAAAAAATAAAACATTTTTATAATGTTGAGTCGAAAATATATTAATCGCTCTCAAAACCGCACCTTTGCAAATTTGTGATACTTTTTAAGTTTAATCATTTATTCAAGCCTGAACCCTAGATTATTATTAACTGTTATATGAAAGATTTATAAAAATAGATCAAGTTAAAAATATAACGGTTCAAAATATATAAAATCAGCCATCTTACCATTTAGTAGGATTATAAATATATCCCACAAATATAATTTGTTATTATTTTCATTAATATTTTTATCGTTGTTGTGGACATCCAGGAGGATACGTTGAAGGATATTGAAATAGGGATGTAATTCATAAATGGTCGCTTAAATGGTCAATCTCAAACAATGACGTTTTTATTTATATCCATGCTACACAACAAGCATGCACCTAATACAATCATACAAATCTACTTTCTGTAAAGCAACTCTGCACCGAGTTCACCACACACTTTCAATAACACAATTCTGTCAGTAGATATGTTTCCATGTAAAGGACAAATCTTTGAGATAGTAAATCTATTATACGTTTAGAACCGACAGTTTGTTGGGGAATACTGTGGAATGAACACTTGTCACTGGCTATCATTCCCTCGACCAATTAACTTCCTCTTATTCAATTACTTTTCGATATGTAAAGACTAACCAAAATAAGATCTTCGATCAAAAGTTTTGTAGAAAGAAGTAGAAAGGTAGAAGTTTTTTTGTATTTTTAGACACTTATTTTGTCTTAAGGCATTAACAGGAGGAGAAAAATCATACTATCGTGTTGCACACTAGAAATGTCAAAACATTTTTCGTTTAACCTAAGTATTGTTTATCCTTTAATTCAGCTCATCTGTTGAAATATTTTTAAACGAGGTGGCCCGTGCGCAAATTGCGCATTTTATGATTCTGTATGAGTGAAACTCAACTACAGTTCGTGAATGTTGATTCTGAAGTGACAGAGATCTATTTTTGTTTACTATCTGGCTTTTAAAATTCATCTGAAGGTAATCAGCTGTTAAATTACAATTCACATTAAAGAACTTGCAATAAAAGTTGGTCAACATTTTAAAGCGCCCTCTAGAAATAAATCAAAGGCAAGGGGGGCGAAGCCCGAAACAATATGACCTTTTTAATTACAATTCGTCACTGCGGTATATCCTAAGCTTTAAAATGACACCTCAATCTTAAAAATCGGTTCAGTAGGTCGAGAGAAAAAGGGACGTAACAGACGAAACCCTTATAGAAATAAGAAGATAGATAATTGCAAGGTAATGTATAGTATTAAAAATACGTTACTTTGTAAGAAAAATAAATAAATAATGCAATTTGTTTACTGTGCAACTATTTACTCAATTTTAACCACATACATATAGACACGTTTTGCAATGTAGACCTGTAGAAAATATAGAGGTGTAAAAAATATATTACAAAATTTGGGGTGAAATCTAACATTTTCCTAACCAAACGAAATTAATTTAGCCTACAGTTAATCGTTAATATTGCGATTTTTGTAAAAGTAAAATTGCTTAAGGCATAGGAGGCGCATAAATCATGATGATGACTCCTAAGTATACAATACGTCAGAAGACGAACACGAACTAGTCATTTTGTTCCCATTGCCAATTAATGATACAATTTTTAAACCACTAAATAAAAACTCGTTACAACACACAAAACAATGAGCTTAATTGGAGTCAGAAAAAAGCACGACGTCATAGCGTAAGGGGAACATGACGTCGGCGTCGCGTCGGCGGCCCAGCACAGATGAAAGGTTGTGTGCCACAACCCTCCGGGATTTGTGCTCAGGATTCACAGTACCTGTTACTCTGTAGTATATATTACTCACATTATATGAAATTTGGAAGATACATATCAATAAAAATAGCCTAAACAAGAACTACGATTTTAAATTCCAATAACTGTTAAGTTGCGAAAAAGGAACGAAAGAACTCTATGTGAAAAAACGCCATTTAAGAAAGCAAGAGGCGAATTTGTCCAATAACAAAATTAGAAATAAAAACTAACTTAAATAAATTGAAGTAATTACTTAAAATGGGCTTTTATTTTACTTTGCATTTGGTAAATCATATAAGGGGAGGAATTCCTAAACAGTATTCATACAATAATAGAAAATATTGCCCCCCCCCCCCCCCCAATGAAACTGCTTAAATTAATTTCAACCTTTTTTGGGTAATGAAGAAACAAAGAACTGTGACTAGTGTATTTCCTTCTTTATCCTGTATCAAGGCAAAGCATACTCAATGTGCAACGGTATGTGTCTAACTCTAACACCTTAGTTTACTTTTTCAGAGAATTTAACAATACCAACAAAACTACCTTCGTAGAGCGAAAGTGTAGAGACGAAATAGTTGGTCGTGCTATACTTGAACATTTATATTATTATTAATTGTGACAGTTGAAGGCTATACAGAACTCGAGTTTGATGAAGTCTTAAAGCGTAATTAAACAAAATCTCATTGGGATAGTGTCCCAATATAGAGCAGATTAAATTTGTAATGTATTGTGAATTTCAGGATGACATTCTAAAAGAACGCACTAAATTCATCGAGTCAACACAAACGAAAGGGCATATAACTGGAAGATGACGTGACGGGCCGGACCGGTGAACTCTAGTAATCAGCGCAGCCGGCAGACGTCGCGTCGATCGCATCGGAGTCGAGGGTTGTCGGTTGGTGAGTGATTTAATTTCTGTATGATGTTTATTACAATAAATAAGTCGTATAAAACATTATAAGCCTCGAATGCCCTTTCTAGGAACCGTTTCCATACGAAATATTTGTATTGCCCGTTTTTTTCCTTCGAACTTAGATCCTTCGTGAGAGGGGTCAGAAATAGTGATGGGAAGTGTTTTCTTATCATTGATAACATTTATTGGCTGAAGCCTTTTAGTTTTTGTCAGTTTTATCATTGTTTTTGTTTTATTTCACTGTTTCATGTCAGCTGTTAATTTCACATGACAAAAATTGTGTAATAGTTGATATTTAATAAGTTTACTTTAGAACAGTTACTTTTTAACAAGGTATGAGTATGGTTTAAGAACATAACAGCTGACTAGGAGTCACTGAGAGACATTATGAGTTATTAAAACAGTGTTACTTAAAGAAAACTGGTACTCAAACATGTATGTCACAAGTTAAATCTTTTGTTTACAGTTTAAATCTCTTCCCTATCCCAAAATTCTCTAGAATAATCAAGATTTTAAAAAACGACATATTGATGCATTAGTTTCAGAATATAAATAGTCTCACTAATTATAAAGGGTGTAAAAAAGTCCGTCCACCAGTGTTATTTTTTTTATTTGTTCAGATAAACAAATATCGTTTGGGGGGGGGGGTGATAGTAACTTAACACAAAGTACCTTTTGACGTTATAAAAGATTTTTAGTCATGTTAGGGGGACGGCCCACCTATGCATGACTCTGCTTACATTTACGATTTTCTTTTGACTTCTGGTGGGCCCCCTAACGTGACTAAAAATGTTTGATGACGTCAAAAGGTACTTTGTGTTAAGAGTTACTGTCAGAAGAAAATCTTAAATGTAAGCATAGGTTGATATGTGCATCAAATTAAAGGTCTCACTTGGCAGAGTACAATGCTGCAAACTAGGCTTAAAATAGATGATCCAGACGGAAATGGTAGGCGTTCAAAGTTTCCATTAAAATCATATGGGTAAAACTTTAAAATGCAATAATTTTCTTAATACTCAACCTTTTGACGTCAGGTTTGTGGCGAATTATTCCAAATAAGTTTTAAAACAAGACGTTTAAAACTATGTATGTTGTGATAAAAGCTGAAGCATATCTCTGTAAGACTTCTGTGGGGGACGTCCCGTAGAGGATATTTAAATTGGAACTTCCTTAGCCTCTGTCATACACCATTTTAAACGTCTTTGCATTTGGAGTAATTATCCACAAACCCGACGTCAAAAGGTTGAGTATTAAGAAAATTATTGCATTTTTAAGTTTTATCCATATGATTTTAAAGGAAACTTTGAACGTCTACCATTTCCGTCTGGGTCATCCATTTTAAGTATAGTTTGAAGCATTGTACTCTGCCAAGTGAGACCTTTAATTTGATGTACATATCAACCCATGCTTAAAAAAATCATTTGGACCATATGAAGCCATATACTAAGTTTCATCAATATCTGTCCATAAATAAAAGAGTTTCCTACTCTCCATATGATTAACATGGGAAAAGAGTATGCAGGTTTGCTGCCATAATAAGTACAAAAACAAAGATTTTTTAATATAAATTGTTGAATTTCAACCAAAAGAAGCTAAATACCAAGTTTCATCCAAAACTATTGGTTAATAAGTGAAATATTAACACATCCTTATTCTCCATAAGATTAATATTGGAGCCCAAAATACAATATACTGTCTCTAGATTTTTTAATATCTCGGTAACCAATGGAGATAGAGTAAAGGTTCAAGATACTAAATTGTGTGATTTTTCGAGTTTAATCCAGTGGTGTAAATAAAAATTAAAAATTTACATGTTAAAAATAAAAAAAAAAACACATTTTTTAAGTACAAACCCCCCAAAAACTACCCTTTCCGGTAAGTTGATATATCTGGTTAACGAACTCATTTAAATAAATGCATAATTACACATCACTACCTCATTTGGTGTCAATCGGACCGTTTTTACGAGAGTTATCGTGTCTAGGGACACATACATGAATTTTTATATAATTATTTTATTAAAATATCAAGTAAACTATGAATTATTTGCAACGAAAGTAAATTACATGTTTTCAAAATAATTAGTTAATAATATATAAAATTGTGGTTAAAGAGTTTATATTTTCGAAAGCCTTCACGGGCCATGACGGTATGAAAGGGCCCATATTTAGGGCAAGACTGGCCAGGTTAGCAGATCAGGAATGCTAAAGCTAATAATATTACAACCACCATTACGGATATGCAGTAATGCTGTAATAGTTTTTAGACAAATTTAGAATACTTTCCACTATGAACTTAATTTAAAAAAAACTAGTCATATGGAGTATGGTACAAATTTAAATTAGATTCTTTATCTGGTGTGAATAAAGACATAGGCAAGGCCGACAATAGGTTTTGACTATGGTCACTTTGGACAGACCTCAACAACATATATCCTTGATTTATAATGTGAATAAATCATTATAATAAGACTTGATTAATTTATAGAAAGTTAGGGAAAATAAAAATGTAAGCCATTATTTTATAAACGAGTTCATTCTACATTATATGGTAGTCCAAAATAAAAAAGGTGTATTGAAATGCTACTTTATAATCTCAGGTTTTAAAACACTTTCTTAATTTGGTAAATATTCGTCTAAACTGCACTAAACTTATTTTCAAATATCTATAAAGGGAGTTAATAACATCCATCCCGCCCTTAAAAGTTTATGACAATGCGAAAAATACGTTTTCATTTATTGTTTTCCTTTTATGTTACCCAATTTTTATGTTCTTAGAATCAAAAACAAAAATCATAAATCCGGTCTTACTCGTATAAAAAAACTAATGATATCAATCAAAATAATTTATCTTCAGTAATAGACGCTTTAAGCGCAACTATCAGTGATGAAAAGCCACATTTAAGAGGCAGGATATTTACGCCTTTCCCCAAAAGTGCTGTTGGTAACTCTGTAAAATGTCTTTGGCATTAGTGAGCTAGCGAAAGGTTTTTGCTGATCTTTTATAAAGCGTTACTACGGTAACAATGAATTTATTTAAAACAAAATGATTTGAGAATACTATTGTATCTAAATTTATTATTTCCGAAGTAAAGATGTTTTGAAGAAGACAAGTAAAAAATAACGAAGTATGGGGCACTACGATTAGGTATTATACATTTTGCGTTTACATAGAAAAATATATAATATTCAGGCTGTTACTTAAATAAGCAACTGCAATGAGTAATTCTTGACTGCTTAAGTACAATTTCATTTCCATTATTCTGGCGTAATTAGTTTTGCCGTAGAACACGATCGTGTTCACGAACAAAACGCCACACCGGAGAAAACTCACATCAGTGAATAGTGAGGACTTCAAATTAAGGTTTATCCTCACGTTATGCTACTTAGTATCCATACTATCTACTCTCCTCTTGTTTACTCCCTATTAGGTACTTTTGGTACTCTTGAGGTAATTAATATTATAAAAACCATTTTTCCAAGTAATTCTCCATCAGTCATTATTTCGTGGTTCAGACAGTTATATACTAATCTATCTATCTAATGCCAGAAAGTATTTTGTGAATTGCAGGATGAATACAACAAAATCGTCCTCAGGTTGGGATGGAAGACGATCGGAAGAGGAAGGACTAACGGAAGCCTTCATCAGGTGGTAAGTGATTTAATATTACTGTATGCCTTAGTTATTTTTTTTAAATATTAAAGCCTGAATATAAAATAAACTTTTTATAATTTTGGGTCGAAAATAATTTGATCGCTCTTACATCTATTACGAATATAATTTGCATATTTATATTACGTCTTAACAACAACAAACCCTGAATATGAAAGACTCTTTTATGAACAAATTTTTAAAATAGATGGAATTCAGATTATTGCTGTAAAAACATCTTAATCAGTCATCAGGCGATTTTTTTATTATACATATTCTACTACTGTAGTACTTCATTATAATTTTTATTATTGATGTGGACATCCTAGAGGAACAAACTGAAGGAAATAGAAATATGAATGTTATTTATACAAAGTTGGCGTCACGTTTAAGTTGCGGTCTACCCCAACCAAAACATCAACAATGCCGAATGCCGCCTCGCGGCCGTAGTGGTAGGCGAGTTTGATGGCTGCAGAGGTTTACGGGGATCGTGTTTCAGAATTAACCGGTTAAGATAGAGATTGGCTGTTAGCTTTTTATAAAAGTAGAAAAAAGGATCTAGTCGGCTATTTTTTTTTAGAATTTTTAAATAAAATTTCTAATTTCAGCTATAACTGTCTAAAATCATCTGTTTTTTATCGATTTTTAACTGACGTTTTTTATTGGTTTTAATTAACTAATTACAAAAGTGTAACATAGGGAAATTAGTACCATTATTCTTCTTTAATATGACTATTTATATCTCTAGGCTTCATTTGGCAGAAGATAACACGATTCTAAAAAACCCTTGCATTTGGGTGCGCGCCAGGGGTAGACCGGAGCCCGGGACCACCCCGGGCTACCCCTGGGGCGCACCCAAATGCAAGGGGGTTTTTTTAGAATCGTGTTATCTTCTGCTAAATGAAGCCTAGAGCTAAAAATAAGGTGTCATATTAAAGAAGAATAACGGTACTAATTTACCTCTGTTATTCTTTAGTAGTTAGATCAATAAAACCAATAGAAAACTTTAGTTAAAAATCAAGAAAAAACAGATGATTTTAGACAGTTATTGCTGAAATTAGAAATTTTATTTTAAAATTCTAAAAAGATAGCCGACTAGATCCTTTTTTCTACCTTAAAAAAAAGTTAACAGCCAATCTCTATCTTAAGAGGTTATTTAAGATCCTCGTAAACCTCTGCATTTACAAAACTAAAAAACATATGATTTTAGACAGTTATTACTGAAATTAGAAATTTTATTAAAAAATTCTAAAAAGATAGCCGACTAGATCCTTTTTTCTTCTTTTAGAAAAAGTTAACAGCTAATCTCTATCTTAATCGGTTAATTCTGAAACACGATCCCCGTAAACCTCTGCAGCCATCAAACTCGCCTACCGCTACGGCCGCGAGGCGGCATTCGGCATTGTTGTTGTTTTGGTTGGGGTAGACCGCAGCCTTAAGGTTCTTTGTGAACATTCTTTAACAGTTGAGGTTTTTATTTCTTTATATGTTGAACAATAAATATGTTTTTATTATCTTATACTCTAAAACAAGCTCCGTTTGTACGGGCAAACTTTTTTCCCTCCAAGGATTTTTGATTTTTTGATTGAATATGGGGGTTTTGGCCACCAGAAATCGATTGGAGCTGGTCCCATAGCTGGGAAAAATCCGGTTTTTTCGCTAGAGCCCTTCAATGTTTCCACGTTATCCTTATGGAGATTTTATTAGCCTAATTGAACAAAAATCAGCTGATCACTGTAGATATAAACCAATGTGTTACATCTTTAACCTGTAGTTAAAGAAAATTATACCAAAGTACAGCTGCATCACCCGTTGGCTTGGCGAGTGAGCGAAGCGATCGAGCTCGTCTTAAAAAGGAAGAGCGCGAGTGAGCGGAGCTAGCGAGCTTTGCGTGAGAACGAAAGAAATAATTTTTACCGAGCTTAAGCTCGGTCCCCCTGGTACTAATCATACAAAATAGACTTTCTCCACCACGTCCTCTACATTAATTAGCACAATTCGTTCACAAGTGGACTTGTTTCAATGTGTAGGATAAATCTTTGAGGTAGTTTATTTATTATACGTTCAGCATTGACAGTTTGTTGGAGAATAGTGAGGAATAAAAAATTTTGTCAGGTCATTCCAACATTTAACTAAGTCTTGTTTATTAATAGCCATCAACTTAGTTATTGATAAATCATGTTAGGCCTAATTTCAAATAACAAAAATAATGCAACGTTTACACTGTCTTACCAGTTACATAATTTTAACCAGATACATCCAGAAACGGTTTTCAATGTATAATAAGTTTAAAAGTTTGACAAATTTATTACAACATTTTCTGATAAATTTCTAGCATTTTCGTGACCTAGAGAAATAAATTTACAATAATTGTTAAAAATCACGAAAATTATATGAGTAAAATAGCGGTAGGTGGGGTGTCCGAGTGGGTAAATACAAAAACGACTACATGTTGCTGACACAAATTAGCGGTTGACTGTTCACGGGTAGCGGGTGCTCGGCGGACTGACGACGGTAGGACATTGGGGCCGGGGGATGTGGGGAAGGATGTGGCGTGATGGGTTGCAGCCAATCCGCAGCTTTATTCGACTCGTATGATATTACGTCACGATCGCCTGATCGCAGTCAGGCCACATTTACAAAACATATTGCCAACTAAAATTTTACATAAAATAAATTATCGTATACATTACATTTCCTCCCCCTTAAGATGAAAATTAAATTAGTCAGTACTAGAGAAAATACTTTACAAAGGAACAGATTCAATTAAAAACAGAAAACAAATACATAATTACAGTCAGAGCAAAAGCTACCCATAACACAATGAGAAATACGTGATTACCAGTACACAACCATATTTTAAATGTTTGACCTTAATTAACAGGAGAAACCAAAAAGACATTATTTACAAATTTAACCTTTGAGGGGGTTTCCTCTCTCTAGTGGAACGCCTCAGTGGCGATTGTCTAGGTCGATCAGCTGATCTCACTGGTGACTGAAAAGGCACATCCGGTGGGGTAAGCGATAAACGAGTACCGCTACTACTACTACTATTACTACGTCTTGTAGTAGGGGTTCTCGGAATTTCCTGTCTCGCAGGCGAAGGGCTGGTTCGCAATTCGGTCGAGCCATTCTTGTCGACTTCCGGGTTTATTTTGGAACTGGCTGGAGGCAACAATACCTCTTTACAATTGTCATAGCCCTGATTATTTACATTTACATTGGTATTTAAACCGACCAACTGGTCTATGTGACGCTTCCATACAATACCTGATTCTAACTTAACTAAATAAGAAACAGGACTTAACATTTTAATTACGATACCTTGGGTCCATTTATTTTTCCCTCGATAGTCACGAATCAAAACAGGCTGTCCTACAAACAGTTCTCTAGTTTTGCTACCTCCTTTGTTGACAACTTGTTTGTTTTGGTTTGAAACAACAGTTTGACTTACAGAAGGACGTATTAAATCCAACTTTGTTCTTAGCATTCGACCAAACATTAGTTTAGCTGGCGATTCATTAGTGGTATTGTGTACAGCATTACGATAAGCAAGTAAAAATCTACTTAATGCTAAATCTGGGCTTTCATTTGAGAACAGAGCCCCTCTAATTCTTTTTTTAACGGTTTTGACTGCGTTCTCTGCTTGACCATTACTTGCTGGAAAATAAGGAGGTGTTAATGTGTGTCTGATCCCGTTAGCATTTAAAAACTGACTAAAATCAAAAGAAGTAAATGGAGGTCCATTATCAGTGACACATTGTTTAGGTAGACCAAACCTAGCAAACATCGGCCTAAGTTTACTTAATACTATTTTGGAAGATGTAGAACTTACTTCTTCCACTTCGACCCATTTACTATATGCATCTACAACAATCATATAAAGCTTAGAATTGATAGGGCCTAAGAAATCAATGTGTAAACGTTGCCATGGTACTTGGGGATATTCCCACACATGTAAATATGACTTAGGTGGATTTTGGCGTTCCATAAGGCATTGCGAGCACTTCTTGGCGATTTCTTCTATGTCATTATCTATTGACGGCCACCATAGATAAGAACGGGCAAGCGATTTCATTTTTACTATCCCCAGATGTCCACTATGCAACTCTTTTAACAGTGTTGCTCTGTACATTTCAGGAACAACAACCCGGTATCCCCACATTAGTATACCGTGCTCAATAGTTAGTTCGCTCCGCCTTAGGAAATAAGGCCTTAAGCCTGCCTCAACGGCATTAGGCCAACCATACAAAACATAGCCATAAATCTTATTCAACTCAGCATCTCTTTGAGTTTCCCTCTTAATATCAGAGAAATTCAACGGAATATCATTTTCTGCCAAAAACTGTAAATAGGTACCCACATAACAAATCTCTTCACATTTTTCGTTAACATTTTTAGTATCAAGAGGTAATCTTGACAAACAATCCGCATTAGCATTTGCCTGAGAGGTAACATACTGTATGTCAAAATCATAATTGGACAGAAATAATGCGTAGCGCTGTAACCTACTAGCGGCAAATGCCGGTAGTCCCTTCTTTGGACCAAATATTGACAATAAAGGCTTATGATCGGTTATTAGCGTGAATTTCCTACCAAATAAATACTGGTTGAATCTTTTGACTGCAAACACAATTGATAAAGCCTCTTTATCTATAACAGAATAATGTGATTCGGCCTTAGTCAAAGTTCTAGAAGCAAAACAGATTGGCTTTTCAGATCCATCAGTTTGGATTTGGCTTAAAACACTTCCGACCCCATAGGCCGAACTATCAGTTGCTAATCTTAAAGGTAAACTTGGGTCATAATGCGCCAAAATAGGAGCCGAAACTAATTTGCTCTTTATCAGTTCAAATGCTTTTTTACAGCTTAAACTCCACTGAAAAGGAGTCTCTTTCCTCAATAAATTGTACAATGGTGACGCAATGGTTGACATACTGGGAACAAATTTAGCATAATAGTTAACTAGACCCAGGAAAGCTTTTAACTGAGTTTCATTGGTAGGTGTTGGTGCGTTAACAATAGCGTCTATTTTACTGGGAGATGTGCTTAGTCCCTGCTTACTTAGAACATACCCTAGGTACTCAATACTCTTACAAAAAAACTGACATTTACTTTGACTCACTGTTAAGCCATGTTGTTTCAGAGTTTCACAGACCTTTATCAATCTCTCTAAATGTTGTTTATCATCCGAACCTGTTACCAAAATGTCATCCAGGAAACACACAACACCTGGAATGTGAGCCAAAATACGCTCCATTATGCTCTGAAAAATTCCAGGCGCTGACGCTACGCCATATGGAACTCTATTGTAAACAAACATACCTTTAGATGTGCTAATAGTACAATACTTTTTAGATTCCTCGTCTAGTTTAACTTGTGTGTAGGCTTGAGAGAGATCGATTTTAGAAAACGTTTCCCCTTTCTGTAAATTATTAAACAGATCTTCTATTCTTGGAATCGGGTGGCGATTTACTACCAGGTGGGGATTTAATGTTACTTTAAAATCGCCACATATTCTTATGCTTCCGTCCTTTTTCAATATAGGTACAATCGGAGTCCCCCATTCACTGTTACTAACTGGAGTCAAGATCCCATTATCTACCAATCGATCTATCTCTGCCTCCACCTTAGACTTAATCGAAAATGGTATAGGCCGGGGCTTAAAATATTTAGGAACAACAATTCCCTTTAACTCTAGTCTAGCTGCCTCTCCAGTGTAACACCCTAATGTGTCTGTGAATACTTCTGGGAATTTATCAAACATTTTTTTAACTATTACTGCTTTGTGATCCACACTTTCGACAAGGTTTAAACTAGTTTTCTCAGGAATTCTCACTATTATCTGTAGATCTCGAATCCAATCCCTTCCCATTAGTGGATTAGCCCCCTTTGAAACTACATACAACGTTAACCTCTTTGTTTCAGCTTCATGCTGAACATTTACGTCTAGTTTACCTAAAGGCTTAATTGGCTGATTTGTGTACGAACTTAAAACCAAATTAGTGGGCAATAATTTTAAATTACAGAAATTTTCCCTGTAGCATTTTTCAGAAATAACAGAGACACAGGCTCCACTATCTACCTCAAATGGCAAAACTTTACTCTCAACTTTCAGGTTAACCATAATGGGTTTTACCTTGTCCCTTTGTTCAATATCATCATTATCATTTAAGGAAAACAAGTTAGTTAAGTCACAAATATCCTCATCATCATTACAATTGAACATACTTTCAACATAGTTTTGCTTATTTCTAGAATAGTACTTTTGATTGCTAGAGTAGTTAGCTTTAGGCTTAAACCTTTGATCAACTGATCGTTTATTATGAGGAGAAACTTTAGACTGTGACTCACCCTTGCTGCCTCTTAACTTACACACACTCTCTAAATGACCTCGCTTTTTACAAAAATTGCAAGAATAATTTTTGTAACGGCACTCACTCTTTAGATGACCAGCTTTTCCACAGCAAAAACACTTCACTTCACTATTCACTCTTTGTTGACCTTGTCGGCGCTGCTGTCTCGGTGCGACGGGGATGTTGTGTAGGCGACTTCCTCCCCCCGTATTGTTGTGGAAGGTCAGGGATGCGGTGTCCTTGGCAGCCAACTCCATCGATGTCGCTATCTGGACGGTCTTATCATATGTTAGGTCGGCCTCCCCTAGCAGCCTCTTCTTGATTGCGTCATCTCGTAATCCGCTTACTATCCGGTCTCGTAAAAAATCCGGTAACTTGTCCTTAAATTCACAGTTCATAGAGAGTTTTTTAAGATTCACTATGTAGTCTGCTACCGACTCGTGTTCCAATTGCGTTCGTAGACTAAACTTATATCTCTCTGCTATAAAAGATGGTTTCGGGTGGAGGTGGTCCTGAATAATTTTAACAATGTCCGCATATGACTTTCCCGCAGGTTTGTCGGGAGTACACAAGTCCTTCAATAAATTATAAGTTTTCACTCCCACAACAGTCAACAGAGTACTAACCTTTTTGTCGTTAGACACTTCATTACAAGCAACAAAAAGCTCGAACCGCTCAATGTATGACTCCCACGTTTCGTCGGCGCTATCAAACGGACCAATCGAACCAATAATTGACATGTTGAAATTTAACAATATAGTTCTGAAATCACGAAGAAAAGAATCACTCAGCGGCATTTAAGTTCCATTTATTGTCGAAGTGTGCACAGTTTATCATTCCCATCATCTACCTTACGCTCGTACCTTCCTACGGCGTTGAACACTTGAAAACGATTCAGTAAATCGGCACTTTAATTACACAATAACTGTCACTTAAGACTCATATGAAAATGCATACTATTCTTCACGCGTAACACGCACTTTTACTCGTCGCCACTGGGGTGTCCGAGTGGGTAAATACAAAAACGACTACATGTTGCTGACACAAATTAGCGGTTGACTGTTCACGGGTAGCGGGTGCTCGGCGGACTGACGACGGTAGGACATTGGGGCCGGGGGATGTGGGGAAGGATGTGGCGTGATGGGTTGCAGCCAATCCGCAGCTTTATTCGACTCGTATGATATTACGTCACGATCGCCTGATCGCAGTCAGGCCACATTTACAAAACATATTGCCAACTTAAATTTTACATAAAATAAATTATCGTATACATTACAGTAGGTACAGGAGACTCTTAACTCTTTGATAATGTGAGAAACTTATGGGAGCGCTCTACCCATCTGCCGCCCACGGATGCAAGGGCTTAGAATCTCCGTGTTTGTCGCCCCAGTTGTAAACCGATTTAAAATATTTTGGTGTCATTCTTTTCGTAATATAATTTTGTACTCCACTATCGTCTTAAAATTTCGATATTAATTTAAATTACTAAGCAGGGTGCTTGCTAATAATGTTGAAATAAGCGTTTTTGTATCAAGTGTTAACGTATTAAAAACAATTTTTTAAGAAAAATAAGACGATACACGAGTAAAATATTATCTTAAGAACACGAATCTGCATTACTATTGGTAAAAAGTTAATAGATAACGATGCAAGAAGGGAGATGCGAAAGGTCTGCAATTTCAAAGACATCGTTATTAGACCACCGATTGATTTAGCACTTAAACCAAAAAAAGCATTAAAGTAACAAAATTTAAAATCACCCGTTATTTATTTTCCAAAATGTGAGTTTCCGCGTATAGCGGCAGTTAACAGTCTCGCTCGACGATTTTGACGCCGAGGTAGAGTGCACCCTTAAGTACAGTATGCTTGTAGGCGAACCCGAAGTAGTAAATCTGTCTCTCACTATAAATTCATAATACAATTTGTAAACTGTTCTCAATGAAAACCTTTTAGTTGTAAAAAGAACTAAAAGTAAACTGACCGAACGATGAGCTTAAATTTGACTTAGCAAGAAGCACGACGTCATAGCGGAAGGGTAACATTAGCCGACGAGTGATGAGTGGTTGTGTGTGGCAACCCACAACAAAATAAATACATAATTTGTAATTTGTAAATTGGCTTTGTGCTCAGGATTCTCACTGCCGCCACGCTGTAGAATATCTTAAGCATATTTAAAACAAATTGTAGGTAAATTACAATGAAGTAAAATTAAGACATACCATTTTAAATAAATATTACTGTTAATTTGCTACTAAAAACAAAACAACTTAAAGCGTACTTAAAATATAAAACGTAATATTTAATGGATATTTGGTTGATTTTGAACTTGGTAAATCACATAGGGGAGGTATTCCTAAGCAGGAATCACACAGAAATAGAATATATTATCCCCCCCCATCAATGAAACTGCTTAAATTACACCCTTGTGTAGGTCACGAAAGAATAAAGAAAAAAGAGTAGTGTATCATTCAATGAAAACTTAAATTTTTGATTAGGTCTGTATTTTTATATCCTATATTAAGGCAATGTATACTCTATATGCAATGGTATGTGTAAACAATTTAAGTAACTGTTCCAGTGGGGTTGAGCATCCACAACAAACGACCTAGTAGAAAGAGACAGTGGAGATTAAATAGTTAAGTTAATCTTGCTAAAGTTGAGCGTTTGTATTTTAATTATAATTTATGACTTCTCAAGACGGCTCGTGACACGAATGTGATTGATTTTAAGTCCTTTCGAAATTGAAAACTTAGTATTTTTAAAATATTGCATTATGATACCGTCTAATACTCTATAGTAAGAATACATAATTTGGAATATTTTGTGAATTTCAGGATGAGAGCCACGAAGAATGTTTTGCATTTACCGGTCAACATAAACGCCTAGTCAACTTAAACCAAAGGGACACGGAACTTCTTCAACGACCTGTGCCGGAGGACTCGAGTACCCAGCACAGCCGGCGGACTACGAGGGGTAGGGGCTCGTCACTCGGTGAGTGAATTTATTTCTATGTGATTTTCCTTAGAATAAATACGTATTAAAAAACATCATAAATATGATCTCCTCTTTAGGGACCGTTTGTAAACGACATGTTGGTATTACTGTACTGCGTTGGAGAAACGTGATGTTGAATCTGGATGATCTGTAGCTAAACTAAGTTGCATCTAATATTTTATCACAATCGTTTCAAACTGATTAACAAAAATAAATTTTTTGGTGATTTTATCGGGATTCAAATAAGCAGAGTAACTATATGATTTTATAAATGTAATCTATACTTATTTAATTGGCTTAATTGGCTAAGGTTTTTTTTTTTTTGTGTTGAGAACTCCTCCTACAATTCTCAACCTACTTTAAAGTTTTTGGTGACGTTGGATAGGGCTTGGTCTATGTTATTTCCGCAAAAAAATTGATGAAAATATGACTTAAAATAATTTTGCTATCCACAAATTAAGTTTGAAATTTTCCCATTAGAATAACATTGAAATTTGAAGGTACCGTACACAGGTTTACTGCTACATGAGTTTTTTAAGATGTTTTGTAATAAATGTAAGAGAGTAATTTGTTTTACTATAAGTCATATTAATTTATTTCTTTTCCTAGATCAAACGAATATATTACTTATTTTTCTCCAAAATTTTCTTTAATCCTGGCCTCAAATATGCTACATTATTAGTCAATTTTAATTTCTTGGATTAATATTTGAAAAATAACTTGAAAATGTTGAGAGGAAGGAGAGCTAAGTTTAAGAGGACCCAGGTAGGCAGGCGAGGACCTTCGCTATGACACGACGTCCATTCCTAACCGAGGTCGAAACTAAGTTTTTTTATTTATATTTTATTATTATTATTTTTAATAAAAACTCAGAACTGGTGCTGAACGAAGTGGCTTCTATGAACTAATGTGAAACTCCGTGGGCCCCTAAAAAAATGATAATTGGCAGTCTCTTTGAATAATTTAATTATAGTTTGAATAAAAAAAAAAAAAAAAAAAAAAAAAAAAAAAACATAAATCCTAGTACCGGTATCAAGAATCATTGAGACATGTACATAAAAATTATTTGATTTATAAATCAAAGAAATGCAGTTTTTCCAATAGAAACTTCCTATTATAAATACATAATAATTTTAAAACTTTTGGCATTTTAATTAATAACAGCAGAACGAAAATGTAAATAAAAACAGAAGAAAATGCAAAAATTCCTAATGCACAAATATCTGCCTGGAATTAATATAATCCTTTAGTAAAAAAATTGTAGCATAAATACAACATTTCAACATAATTCAAGTAAGTTTTAAGACGTGTGTATGCGGACTCGGAGCCTTCCCCAATCATTAATTAAAATTTAAAATATGGACCACTTTGGCCATAAACTTAAACTGCTTTTTGGAAAGTGATTTTCAAATGTAAAATGTCGATTACGAATTCAATAACAAAAAAATTATTTTTGTTAATAGACATAAAATAAAATACATTATTTCACCTAAAAAATTATTTTCACCTTAAACAAATTTACCTCAGTAAAAAAAATACGGAGGGGTGATAATCTATTCACCCGATATATACATTTCATATCTTATTTTACAAGCTAGTTTTAAATTGCCTCCTAACCTAACAATTGATATACAAATAAAATATTGGCCATTAACTTATTCCCTCTGCTTAAACTATGAACTTAATTATCATATCTTTTTTTTCTTTTTTATACTCAAGACAATTTAATTAGGATGTAATTAATGATAATATACAAATGTGAAATGACGCAAGGTCAGTAATGCGACTGAGGGCGGATTATCAAACTGTGGAGCCCTTAGACTTAAAGCGATCACTGAGTAGTTAACCTAAAGGGTTGATCGGTCTGCTTTGCGCAATTGAAGCTGGCTGGGTTGCGATGGCATGACACTCCGAATTTATCTCTATAAATAGAAATCAAAGATTTTATTTTAGAAACTGGTTTTTTACGAATATTGACTCAGATAGTCTGCATCGAGGAATTTATTTTAATATTCTTGACATAAAGTGGCTGGCGAAATGACCCAAATACGGCTCATAATATATATAACAAACAATAAATATTTTAATATACTATAGAAATGCATTAGGCTGTGATAGTTTGGTGGCGAAAAATATATTATGAAATTTATTTTATATGTTTTTTAATAAATAATAATAGTAACATTACACTAAATTTACCATCCGGTGATGTGAATAAAGTTCATAGTTGCTGCTCTCCAAAGTCTCCACGAACAACTTTTCGCTAATTGATGACAACAACTATGAAATAACTTATTATGATGTTTATTTTTATACCGTTCTATTTGTGTAAAACACAACATATTAATAAAATTTATGTAACTACCTTAAACTAACTTTACCCTCCGTTGTACATAAAGTTAATAGTTGATTCTTTCAAATTTCCAAACGACATGAAGGTAAAGGAGCCATGGTAAGGGCTGAGATCGCATTGATAAAATATAAAGGAACAATAAATATTTCGAATATATAATAAAAATGCAATAAGGCAGTGATAACTATTAAAAAATAGTAATTAATATGGTCAAATTAAAATTTTACATCGTCTTTTTTAATACAAACTCTGATAATTCTTGCACTTACGTTACTATTCAAAACTAAACTTAAAATCAGGTGTTTTTAAGTGATTTTTATTTATAATAATTACAAAATTCCCAAATCACTTTGTTTTGCTAAAAATATAAAAAAAATATATAAAGGTAATGGAATGCCTTCGCGGGCAATATCGGTGGGAAAGCGATGGTTAGGACCCGGGTTGCTTCTCAATATGCCGCTGGCCCTTAATATATAAAAACCAATAAATATCTTAAATATGTAATAGAACTGCAATCAGTCCGGGATAGTTCGTTAAAAAATTATTAATATATTTATAGTAATTTTTATATCGTTTTTAAACCCTTATAATTCTAAAATGTATGTTACTAGTTAAACTAAACTTGTTATCAAGTGTTAACAAAAGTCATTGATAATCATAACAAAATTTAAAAATCACATTGTATAGCTAAAAAAATAAATAATGTTTTAAATCACGGGGAAGGCAACTAGGTAATGGAAGGCCTTCACGGGCCATGGCGGTGGGGAACTATGGTTAGGGCCCGGCTTGCTTCTCAATATGCAAGTGGCCCTTAATATATAAAAAAAACCACTAACAATATTAAATATGTAATAATACCCCCGTCGCAGCAGACCTGCGTACTCAGCGAATTTCCACCAAAGAATTATTGTTTCAACATCAAAGAACTTTGTGGCTATCTTATATAATTAATAATATTTACAAGGAAATATAATATATTTAATGGTATTATATTTCTGAGTAAATTATTTTTATTCAATAATTCATATATTAATATTTATATTGCAATAAATGACTTTTTTACCTGACTTTTTTGCAATTATGCACTTTTATTAAAATAAAAGTGCATAATCCAAAGCTTTCATGCAAAAGGACAGATTTGTTTACAAATAACAAAACTAAACATTTCAAATTTGACAAATATCAACACATATGCAGAAGACAGCTGATCAGCTGATTAGGAACAGATACCTTATATCTCCATCTCTCTTGCTCCCATTATACAATTATTTTCCATGAGAATACCATGGGATTTAGCATGTAGGTTTGCTGCCATGGGGGTTTTTGATCAAATCTTAATTACTACTTAATTACTACCTAGTGAAGGTTCATACAAATTTTTATGAAGATATGTTGATAAATAAGCGATATATAACTTTTTAAAGATTTACCCATAAGAATAACATGGGAAACTTGATTTGAATTTCCTCTATAACCAGTTAAGCTATTTTAAAGATTCAAAATACTAAATTGTTTATTTTTTTAAGCTCTTTCAAATGGTTTTCGTTAAAATTGATGAATTTTGAAAATTTAGGTCCAAAAATGCCAAAAACCATTTTTGACCCCTTTGAAACCCCATAAAACCCCGTTCCCATAACCCGACAATGCTGGTTCGCGAACTCATGAAAATAGACCTGGTCTTACACCTTCATACCAAATTTGATCAAAATCGGAGGTCCGCTTCAAAAGTTATCGGTACCACGGACACATATATATATATATATATATATATATATATATATATATATATATATATATATATATATATATATATATATATACATACATATATATGAAAACGAACGAACGGTGTTTTTGGCTTCTGGGGACCTCAAAATGAAAAAGTAAAGTGGTCCCGGGCTTAGGTCTTACCATGGCTACTACCGTAATAGCGTATTCCCTATAGGGAAATTCGCTAAAAAGGCAATCAGTCCGTGATAGTTCGTTGAAAAAAGTTATAAAAATCTTAACCAAATTCTTATATCGTTTTTGAAACCAAATAACTCTAACATTTATAATACAAGTTAAAACTAAAATTAAAATCAGGTGTTAAATAAAGGCATTGATAATCCTTAAAAAAATAAAAAAATCACATTGTATCGGTAAAAAATTAATACTATTAAATTACGGGGAAGGCAGCTAGGTAATGGAAGGAATTCACGGGCCATGGCGGTGGGGGAGCCATGGTTAGGGCCCGGCTTACTTTTCAATATGCCGATGGCCCTTAATATATAAAAAAAACACTACCTATCTTAAATATGTAATAAAAAGGCAATCAGTCCGTGATAGTTCGTTAAAAAAAAATTATAAAAATTTTTATCCAAATTCTTATATTGTTTTTAACCAATAATAATTCTAAAATTTAGGTTACTAGTTCAAAATAAACTTACTTTCGAGTGTTAACAAGGGTCAATAATAATCCTAACAAAATTAAAAAATCACATTGCATCGCTAAAAAAATAAATAATGTTAATATACGGGGAAGGCAACTAGGTAATGGAAGGCCTTCACGGACCATGGCGGTGGGGGAGCCATGGTTAGGGCCCGGCATACTTCTCAATATGCCGATGGCTCTTAATATATATATAAAAAAAACACCTAACTATCTTAAATATGTAATAAAAAGGCAATGAGTCCGTGATAGATCGTTAAAAAAAGTTATTACTATTTTTATCCAAATTCTTATATCGTTTTTAAACCTAATAACTCTAACATTTATAATACAAGTTAAAACTAAAATCAAAATCAGATTTTAACTAAAGGCATTGATAATACTTAAAAAATAAAAAAATCACATTGTATCGGTAAAAAATAAATACTATTAAATTACGGGGAAGGCAGCTAGGTAATGGAAGGCCTTCACGGGCCATGGCGGTGGGGGAGCCATGGTTAGGGCCCGGCTTACTTCTCAATATGCCGATGGCCCTTAATATATAAAAAAAACACTACCTATCTTAAATATGTAATAAAAACGCAATCAGTCCGTGATAGTTCGTTAAAAAAAAGTTATAAAAATTTTTATCCAAATTCTTATATCGTTTTTAACCAATAATAATTCTAAAATTTAAGTTACTAGTTCAAAATAAACTTACTTTCGAGTGTTAACAAGGGTCAATAATAATCCTAACAAAATTAAAAAATCACATTGCATCGCTAAAAATTAAATAATGTTAATATACGGGGAAGGCAACTAGGTAATGGAAGGCCTTCACGGACCATGGCGGTGGGGGAGCCATGGTTAGGGCCCGGCTTACTTCTCAATATGCCGATGGCTCTTAATATATATAAAAAAAAACCACTAACTATCTTAAATATGTAATAAAAAGGCAATGAGTCCGTGATAGTTTCTTTAAAAAAAGTTATTACTATTTTTATCCAAATTCTTATATCGTTTTTAAAACCTAATAACTCTAACATTTATAATACAAGTTAAAACTAAAATCAAAATCAGATGTTAACTAAAGGCATTTATTATACTTAAATACCCCCGTCGCAGCAGATCTGCGTACTCAGCGAATTTCCAATGGAATTTCAGACTATTTACTTTCCCCATAAAAACACCATAGGTTCGAGTATGTAGGTTTGCTGCCATTGGGTGTTGTTAGAAAATCTAAGTTAATCAATAATTGGTGAATGTAAACAAAAAATTGTGTCAAGCTCTGGCAATTTTTTATTTTCCCCATAAACCCCACATGGGGGTGAGTATATGTAGGTTTGCCGCCATATGGGTTTTGTAAGCAAGTATAAGTTAGTACCTTATTTAGATAATGTACATACCAAATTTGATTAAGTTATGACAATAAATAAGCAAGATATAGGGTTTTCTTGATTTCCCATAAGAATAACATGGAAAACACATTTTTGGATTTTCCCCGTAACCTGTTATGCTATGATAAAAATTCAAAATACCAAATTGTTTGTTTTTTTAAGCTCTTTTAAATGGTTTCAGTTAAAATTGATGAATTTTAAAAATTAAGGTCCAAAAATGCCAAAAACCCATTTTTGACCCCTTTGAAACCCCATAAAACCCCGTTCCCATAACCTGCCAATGCTGGTTCGCGAACTCATGAAAATAGACCTGGTCTTACACCTCCATACCAAATTTCATCAAAATCGGAGGTCCCCTTCAAAAGTTATCAGTACCACGGACACATAGATATATAGATATATACATATGTTCCATTATAAACACATACCCCTGCATTTTGACACATAGCCCTGCATTTTCGCGAAGGGTTAAGTCCCCAAATTGTAGGGATAAGTGTCATCACGATTGTACGCAGAGACACATGCCCCTGCACGATGGTGGAGGGATATGTGACTACACTTACCCCTTCACGCTTACCATTGCTGCCAACAGAAGATTACTAAATAGCACAATGCTAAACCGCGAACTATTTGACACTTAACCCTACTTGGTATGCAGGGCTAAGTAACCCTTATTTGTAGGAGGTATTATCAATGAGGGATATGTGTCAGGAGAAGGGATAGTTCTTCCAAGAGGCAGGCCCAAGTATACTCCACGAAGGGATAAGTGATTGATCCAATTTGAAGTTGATGCACACGTTTTATGGTGTGTGATATCATTTAGGTATATGAGTCAGTGGTAGTGATAATGAATCACCGAATTTAGTGTGGCCCATGAATAATGTTTTAAGCTTATTTTGTGGTGTTGGTATAAATTAGTTTAAGTCGATAAATATTTAAAAAGACAGAATTATATAAATTATAGAATTATATAAATTATTATTCAATACTTTAATGAGCAAAAGCTTTAGTTATTGTGATTAAGATCTATGAATTTATGATTTCCGGGTTAGGGAGTGGCAAGTAGGCCTAGCGATATGTGTGTCTTGTATGTTATTCAGGCTTTTAGCGTGAACTAATAGAATTTAAATATTTTTAAGCTAATTTAAAGTGATCTGAGTGACACATATTACTTCCTTGGTACAAAATCATCATTAATAGTGGGTTAACCATGCACGGGCAGTGTCAGGGGCCGGGATAAGCTTTTTACAAATGAAGGGCTTAATGGAAGTCTTACAGGTATTCGTGTAGTAAGCAAAATTAAAGTTTGTTAATTTTTGAACAGACATGCTTAACATGTGACATGTAAAGTAAATCACTCATGGACTGGCTGTTTAGGCAGGGCTAT